>JAVSBS010020639.1:46796-88862 GCA_033124195.1 Coracias cyanogaster | reverse complement strand
AGGTTGCTCAGAGCCCCATCAAGCCTGACCTTGAATGACTCCAGGAATGGGGCCTCCACCACCTCTCTGGGCAGCCCGTTCCAGTGATCTATCACCCTCATGCTAAAGAACTTCTTTCTAATATCCAACCTAAATCTATCTTTTCCTAGCTTAAAACCATTACTCCTTGTCCTATCACTGCAAATCCTCATGAACAGACCTTCCCCTACCTTCCTGTAGGCCCCCTTCAGGTACTGGAAGTAGAGATACTCTTGGTCATGGTCTTAGTACAGTCCCAACTCAACAGCTGCTAAGAACTGCGGGCACCAGGGCAAAGGAGAGTTTTCAAGCTTAAGAGGTTGAAGTGAAGTGGCTGAGCCTAGTTTTGTCACTGAGCCACTGCACCGTTCTGATGGATCATGGGTTTTATTGTATGGCAGTAACTACAAAAAAAGAAATGGTGACTCTCAAGTGTCGTACTATATGAGACGAGTCTCACATAGATGTTGCAATTTAATCTTACAGGACAAGCACCTTCTGTCCATTACAACATGGGTTTACTCTTCAGCAGAGATCAGAAAGACTTTCAAGACACAACTTTACACTAAGAGGACAGAAAACACTAGTAAGAAACCCCTCAGTCTCAGAGGCATTCATGCCATGGAGCCATACATGACAGTTTGTCATCCACCTGTGTCTAACTTACATGTCATCACCCCTTTTTAAGAGGACATAACATGAGGAGATCCAGCCATGGCCTTTCACCACTTCCTTACTTTTTACGCCTCACTTCAGGACATTTGGAGCCTGTGCATGGAAAAATATCCGCTCTACTTAAAACCTGAAACCCTTTGTATGTCATCAAAGACCTATCAATGAAGTGCAAATGAAGCATAACCCCTGAAAAGGCTGATAAACAACAGGAAAATGGATGTTTTCTCCTTTTTTGCCGCTGGGAAATGGAGTAATGGACAGAGAGAGGACAAAGCTGGGGCAGCCGAGAGCTGTTTTGGCTTAGGCTGCTATGGATCTGCTCTCTGCATCTCTTTACCGTGTCACCCACAGTCTCTTTAGGAGCTGGCAGCGCTCTCAGGAGCACAGTTTAGCAGGATGTAAATCTTAACTGATGACTGGCTCAAGGTTTAGTAGAACTGGATGGGCTCCTGGAAGCTTGGGATGAGCAGTCCAGCCTGGACAAGGAAGATAGACAGCAAGGATTTCTAGAAGATGGCCATAGGGACTGAGATGCCCAGGAATTATTCTCATTTTGAGAGACTTGTTTTCCCTGTTAACTTCTGCTTCCAAACTCCTAAGGATAAGTCTGTCCTTAGATCTTGCTGAAGAGTCCTTTCCTTTGGCTTGCTGTCAAACATGGACAACTTTCCTTGCTCTCACTCATCCCAAGCCTGCTCCCATGTGGACACAGGAGACATGACAGTAGTGTTCCCTGTGTTACACCTCAGCTGTCAACAAAACAGCATCAACAGCATCACAGAGCAAGTAACAAAACAAAGGAATCATGTAAGTAGGCTCCTTTTTTCTTTTTCTTTTTTTTTTTTCATATATTAACCACAGGTATTCATTTGTCAGACTCCAGCAAGGCAGGTGTTGGCTCACATGTGGCCATGAATTTCTGTATGATTGCACTGTATCGATACAGCTATTTACAGGAAAGAAATTTCAGCTTGTAAAGAGGTTTCATACATCATAATTTTCATTTAGTTTTGCATCGAAGCTCACATACTGTGAAAAAAATGGCACGAGCGATGGAGAGCAAAGGTGTGTACATTTTGGATTGACTGTAATGCTTGGGTTTGAGTTTGGCTTCCTACTAGAATATAAAACCTAACGTACAAATTGGAGTACAAAAATGTTAACAGGTATTTTTCTGTATGAAAAATTTCAACGCTGCGAGAACTACTTTCCTCACAAGAAACGGAGGCAATTTTTGTACACTACTTCCAAGGCACTTCATCCACGTGACAGCTACATTTTGTATTTTATGCATCAGCTCCGAATACAAATCTCGATTCTGTGCAGATTAAGAGAGGCAGAGTTAATATTGCCAACTGCAACCCTACCACTGAGTTTCTCAGCCTTTAAAACATCGTTGGAATAAATGCAGCGCTGGCTTACACTTCTCTTGCCATGATTATGGGCCTGCTTCTGTCTTTTTTGGCAGTTGTCCGGTGACATTACATACCTGTTTCTACTCCTGACAGGAGCAAAGGTTCATTCTCTGCCTGAACGTGCTCAGTTGATCAAGAACCTACATGTGTAACAACACGGAATCGTATCTGAATAAACATTGAGTGTATTATGCCTGGAAAAATATATAGGTGTGCATAAGCTTGAAAGAGGGATTATCATTCATGTGTTAAAATGCTTTTATATATAGACTTTGTAGCACAAAGAAAAAAAAAATTTAAAATAAGAGCCTTACCAGGGAGAGTAATTGGTGTCTCAGGTTGTTCTTCACAGCCCACTTCTTCTATGCCATGTGCGCTTATGGAATAAGGCCTGCTGGCTTTGTTCTTAAATACGATCAGTACAGACTCACCAACCTCGGCATGGAGTAACGGCCCTAAATTAAACCAGGAGGTGTCATTAGTGCTGATTTTCTGAATTTAGCAACCTTTCAGTAGCTTGGCCTGGGAGAGGAGCCAAGGTCTTTCTCAAAACCCTCGGGCTCTTCTGTTCATTCATAAAAGCCATCAAAATTGGTTTGTTAGCTGGCGGAAAGCTCCATATATATAAAAAAATCTTTTTTTTTCTTTCTATTCAGTCCATGAGAAGAATCGTTCACTCTGAAGATGGGTCTTTGGGCAGTCTGTTTTAAAGGTAAATTCTTGTGGATGTTTTTTGTACCTTTCAGAAGTTTATTTCTTAAGTTGGTAACAGCAAAAAAAAAGAAGTGTCAAATATGTTCTTAGGGACTGTTAACTACTTTATGACCAGTTGTTGCCCACTTCTCATCCTATAAAAAACATGAACTGATGGTTATTTGATGATATGCATAACATTTTGTCTTGCCCAATTTCAGATACAAATCCAGCCCCTTAGTATTGACTTAACCTGCCTGCAAGTCTCCCTCACATTACATGCTCTGAAGTTAAAGTGAATCCTGGAATCATCATTTGGCGTCCTCCCTATTAGTGCTCATCTGGAAACTCCTTATTCAAGTTTGAGAATGAATCCTCTAATTTGGAAAGCATCTTCACGCTCAGCAATTATACAAAGTGGGTGTAAAACCACTGATAAGCTGGAATAGTGGTTAGTGCTCCTTGTTTTCCTTTTTAACAAAGCTGGAAAAACTCTTCATTTTTGGAAAGCAATCCTCTCACTTATTAGGCTTGGTCTGTGAGCTACGAGAGTTACTTGCCCAGGATTTCCAAGTGTTCCTCCTCCTCCGTCCTCACTTTGCGCTGAATAAAGTTGCTGTTTGTGTACTCCCTGTAAACCACCTTCTTGTACTTCGAACCGATCAGATCTTCCGTGTGGCTCAGGAAAACGTGCCCATAGCTACAAAATAAAAAGACGAAAATTAAAAGCACGAAGCCTTACATGTTTACACACTAGTGACTGTTGTGTTATTCGCAGTAGGTGTGATAACAAGAGACAGCTCGGGCCAACGTGCTGACTGGTGTGAAGGCCAGGGCGCTGCAAGAGATTTTAAAGAGCAAATCACAGTGATAATCATCACTAATTGCACACTCTCTTCAAACAAGTAAAGCGGGGGATACGTTGCACTCACCACAAACTTTTGGGAACACAAATCCTTCACCAGAGCTGGCAGAGCAGAGGTGAAGCTCAAGCTAAGAGTGGATTTGGCCACCCTTTCCGAGTTGCGTCTTCTGCTCCAAATAAAAGACAGTACCTGTCCCTGTGAACCTGAATCCTCTTATCACGATAGCTGCTTTCACTAGTCAGCCACAGGAAGATGATAACTGAAGCCTAACCTTGTGAAAGCAACTGCCAGCACCTGAAGTGAGGACGGGGCTGCTTTACCCCTCCTTCCTGCTGCTATGTACCGTGCAGGGCTTCCCCAGAGAGAAATGTATTGTCCCTTCTGCATCTGCCAGACGGTGCTTCTTTTTGTGCCCTCCAGGTTTGCCCAGCCACCCAGGGTTTGTTCCTTCTCCTGTGGGATCCCAGGAGGCTGCCTGGCCAGCAGAGGACACTCGGCCACCAGCTGCAGAGGAGAGCATTCACCCTCTTCTGAGAGGCGCTCTGTCTCCTGGCAGCTCATCTCCAAGGTGCCCCTGGCAGGGGAGTTGTGAAGTTGGCTCACAACATACTAAATAAAAGCAAAAAAAAAATGCCCCAGGAATACTGCTTACTGTAGGTAGTATTTTCTTTAAACCCACTTCATCACTTGCAACTCTTCAGGTATATTTTTTCCAGGGGCTACCACACTGCTGTGACGCAGCATCTGCACTGCTGCAGGGGCTCACGTCTGGGACAATTACCTGGGTTTATTCTCTGCAAAAAACAGAGCACTGGGATGGGGAGACTGAGGAAGAGAGAGGAGGGCATTGGGGTCATCATTGCAGGGTTGAGCCAGGGCTGGAACTCACACATGGATTTAGGGATTCGGAAGCCTTCTTGGCTTTACAGCATTACAAGATGCTCTGAGATTAAAACATTTGAAAATGCTGCCTGTGAGCTAGTCTGGTCTGAGAGGTTGTCATTTTATAAAGTTTTCTCTTGTTTTGTTCAGCAAAGAATGCAACACGAAGAGGACAGGACTGGCTTCATGAAAGGATGCTTGAGAATTTCCCCTCTCCTGTGAGTGTGCCTCATGCCAATACGGGTTTTTTGCTTAGGGTACCTTTCCTCGTAGCTGCTGACATTGTAAATTTTCGGTGCTGAGCTTTTATTTGAGGCATAGTCCCACTCCACCTCCTCCGCCGCAATGTAATAGATCCTCATGGCTCTGTGCTGCTGCTGGGCTCGCGTGGTGTTACGGCAGCTGCTGACCTTGTAGAGATGCTTCATCCCACCGACAAAGTGATCAAAAGTCCTGCAAACCACTTTGAATGTCCCTGGAAAGGAAAGCGCATGAGATTTAGGCAATTTAAAAAACTTTTTAAAGCAGCCTGTCAGATGAGGGCCCATGCCTTGTATATCACTGCTCTGTCCTCAGACAAACCTGAGCTGTGATACTGTGTGGAAAGTCAAGCAGCAGGATGCTCATACAGAATCATAGAATCATTTAGGTTGGAAAAGACCTTCAAGATCATCAAGTGCAACTCTTGGACTGCCAAGTCCACTACTAAACCATGTCTCTCAGCACCACATCTACATATCTTTTAAATACCTCCAGGAATGGTGACTCAACCATTGCAGCCTGTTCCAGTGCTTTGCAACCCTTTTGGTGAAGAAATTTTTCCTAATATCCAATCTAAACCTCTCCTGGCAAAGCCTGAGGCCATGTCCTCTTGTCCTATCACTTGTTTGGGAAAACAGACCCACACCCACTTCTCTACAACCTCCCTTCAGGTAGTTACAGAGAGCAATAAGGTCTCCCCTCAGCTTCCTTTTCTCCAGAATGAGTAAGCCCACTTCCCTCAACCACTCCTCATAATGCTTGCTCTCTAGACCCTCCAGCAGCTATGCTGCTCTTCTTCAGATACACTCCAGCCCTTCAATGTCCTTCTTGTAGTGAGGTGCCCAGAATTGAACGCAGTATTCAAGGTGCAGCTTCACCAGTGCTGAGAACAGGGGGACAATCTCTTCCCTAGTCCTGCTGGCCACACTGTTTTAATGTCACAAGATTTGCAGGGATGGCTGCCCACACTATTTCTGATCCAGGCCAGGATGCCATTGGCCTTCTTGGCCACCTGGGCACGCTGCTGGCTCATCTTCAGCTGGCTGTCGACTGACACCCCAAGATTCTTTTCAGACAGCTTTCCACCCACTCTTTCCCAAGCCTGTAGCATTGCCTGGGGTTGTTGTGGCCCAAGTGCAGGATCCAGCACTTGGCCTTGTTGAATCTCATACAGTTGGCCTCAGCCCATCAATCCAGCCTGTCCAGATCCCTCTGTAGAGCCTCCCTACCCTCAAGCAGACCAACAGTCCCACCTAACTGGGTTGTCTGCAAACTTACTGAGGGTGCCCTTGATTCCCTCATCCAGATCATTGATAAGGATAATAAACTGGGCCCATTACTGAGCCCTTGGGGAACACCACTTGTGACTGGCCACCAACTGGATTTAACTCCGTTGGAAAATGGATTTAACTCCATTCACCATCACTCTTTGGGCCTGACCATCCGGCCAGTTTTTTACCCAGTGAAGGCTATGCCCATCCAAGCCATGAGCAGCCAGTTTCTCCAGGAGAATACTGTGGGACACGGTGTCAAAGGCTTTACTAAAGTCTAGATAAGCCACATCCACAGCCTTTCTCTCATATAATAAGCAGATCACCTTGTCATAGAAGGAGATTAGGTTAATCTTTCTTCCAGGCTAGTCTTTCTTTTAGGTTGGCCTTACCTTTCATAAACCCACTGACTGGGCCTGATCACCTGGTTGTCCTGTATATGCCACGTGATGGCACTCAAGATGATCTGCTCCATAACTTTCCCTGGCACTGAGGTCAGGCTGACTGGCCTGTAGTTCCCTGTATCCTCCTTCCGGCCCTTCTTGTAGGTGGGTGTCATGTTTGCCAACTTCCAGGGATTTGGGATGATTCCAGTAGTCTATCTCTCTGTCACATTCCCTGATACTCCTCAATGTCCTCACCTTCTCCCAGAGCTCTGTCACTAATCGAAGGAGTTCCTCTACCTGGGCACATGTCCCATAGGTGTGGTTATTGCCACCGTCCTGTACCGGTGTAAGGGCAGGGCCCAGCCTGCAGCCTGATGCCTGAGTGGCTGCATGTTCCCACTGGAGCTTTGTCTGGGCAGCTGTGTCAGTCACGGTGGGTGCAGAGCTCAGAGAGGCCATGGCTTTCTCCTGCATGGATACCATTTCTCCTCAGTCAAGCTGGTAGAGCTCCAACGCCCTATTTGCTTGAACTGCCAGCGAATTGCCATGCCATGCCCTGTTTGTCCACCCTGGACACTGGCGCACCCCAGGGGCTTCTCTTATAGTGTTGGCCACTGTTGCTTCTGGCCCAGTCCAGGTCCCATCCACTGCTGTGGCATGAGCTGTGGGCTCCTGGGGCCTCTCTTGGCTCCCTCAGAGGCTCCTCAGACTTGGGAAACCTGCCAGAGCGTTCCACTGCCAATCGTGCCAGCACCAGAGCTGCTCACCTCAGAGCCAGCTGGCTTTGAAAAATTAAGAAGACTGAAGGAGAAACCAGCTGACAAAATGGATATACACCAGTCATCTCCTTTATATACCACATGCTCCATGGTCCCAAGGTGTAAGAGAATGGGGATTCAGACTGACGTTCACACACTCAATATGCACATCAGACACTGCAGAGCTGCGGCCTGTAACTTCTACATGAAAACGGGTTCTTCAACTAAAAGCAAAGTGTAAATGCAGACTCAGTTGGAGATACACAAGTCAGTGAGTAACTTTTGCTCCAAAGGAAACATGAGCCTGCTCCATCTTTGCTCAAAAACCTCCATAAATTACTTTATTTGAGTTACAACAGCTCAGCCAAGGGAGCTCTGAAAAGCTCTGATGAGGTGTCTGACAGCAGGAGCAAGCTTGCCAGTAAGCCTTCACCAGCACTGCCCATGCTGCAGATGTGTCCGTGGGGAGCACAGGAACACGTAAGAGGACTGTGCATTGCAAACACCAATAAAGACATTGAGAAACAGGGGTGTCTTTCAGAGATGCTCTTCCCTTGTGCCCCAGCAGAGAGCTGCTGTGCCAGCCTTGAGTGCATGAGATCCTCCACTGAGCCACTGCAGCTGCCTGGTGTAATCAGGCCGATGGAGGCCTCTTAGAAACTTTGCAATACAGATACAGACCCGTTATACAAGAGTGCCTTTAACAGGAAGATGCTGCTTATAATAATTTTTTTATAGGCAACTATATGGTATAAAAACAACCGAGTTAAACTGAAACTTTCTGAGACTTTGCTCGCCCTCCATGAAAGGCTAAACCACCGTGGGCCATTTTTTTGGTAGCTCTGGTGGTCAAAGGCTACAGTGACAGCGGGAGCATCTTTTGGCATATCTGCGGGCAGATTCTAACATTTGTACTCTCCTTCCTATTTACTCAAGCAGAAGCTGACCACAGTGTAGTCCTGTGTGGCTCCACCTGCTAGCACTCTTTGAAGGAGGAGAACACTCACAGCTGCTTGGATGTGAGCCAGTGGTGGAACCAAAATTAGAAGCATAGCTCTGTGCAGACTGGAACTGTTTAGACCAGAGGTCTAAACTGTCATGTACTTAACACCAACAGATACTTCTATCAGGTGCTCCAGCCGAGGATGGCCTTAGCATAGCTTTGCACAACTCTGATGGCCTTGTTGATTTAAACAGTTGCACCAATGTAAAGAGAAGTAATGTTGCACCCCTTGTCATGAAGCTTCTCTGGTGTCTCCAGCAAACAATTCATCCCCTCTGAGTCTGAAGAATGTATCAGTGAGTTATACATGAGAATTAGAAGTATCTTTAACGTATACCCTCCTGAAGAAACTCCGAAAGACTATTATAGAAATACTATTACTGAAGTCTCAAAATACCTTAAATGCTGCTGACTATTTGCATAGCACTGAATTTTATCTTTGCTAAGAAATCCTGTTACAAGACTTTTAGGGCAATTCTGTGGGCCTCCCATTAGCTATCTCTCTGCCTGCTGCTCTGCCTATCCCAAGGTCACCAAAGCCTCTTCTCTTTGGTGCGTGTACATCATTGATTGATAGCACCTTCCCAGAAAAGCAACCCAGCCTCACTTCTCAACTATGCCAGATCCCCACAGTCTCCATGCTTTCAGGCTCCTTCACACAGAGCAGAGCATCTCACTGACGGTTATTTTGGCTGCCTGATTTTTGCACGTGCCACACCACCGAGATGAGTTCATGAACATACCCACGCGGTCTGGCTGCATCAGCGCTGTCCCCGATAAATGAGGAAACAAGGCCAGCCCATCCCTCGTCGTGCCTCTCAGATTGATGGTGTTTCCTTGGAAATGAACCCCGTGCATGTCGTAGTGACTGCCCAGCCCAATGAGGTGCCAGGAGACCTTGTCGTCCTTGCACATGGCCAGGCCTGGCAGATTCCCAAACAAGTATCCATTGACAGCTGGAAGAGAAGGGAAGAGCCCGGTTAGCAGTAGGTTGATGGAAACTCATCACAGAGCCTCCTACCACCTTCCTGGCAAGACACTCGTGACTCATTAAGTCACAGCATTAATTAAAGGGGCACTTTGTGAAGCAAAGGTGGCATTGGATGACACCAAATTAGTATCTACATGCCATTCCTATAAGCTCTGAGCTTCTAGCTTCTTTTTAGCCTGTAAAATCTTAGCCCTTTGCAGTGATATAGCACTTCTCTGAGATTTCTAGGGTCCCTCACAGACACCAGTATAAATTAGGCACCTCCTTTCAGCCTGGTGAATGTATAACGGGATCATTGAGGCCATAGAGTGGGCCATAAAGAGTCCGAGTTATAAATTCTGTTCCAATGGAGCCTTTTTATGTGACTTTGACCTTCCATTTTTACTTCCAAAACTTATCTCTTTCTTTCACAACAGTGTTATGAGGCTAAACTCCTTAGTCCTCAGATGCCCTCTATTATCACTGGGTGAAAGATACTATCACAGAATCACAGAATCTTGGTGGTTGGAAAGGACCTTCAAGATCGTTAGGTCCAACCATTATCTATCCCTGCCAGACCACTTTTACACCATATCCCTGAGTACCTCATCTAGATGGCTTATTATGGCAGAACAAAACTTTAGTATGAGATACTACCTCAAAATGGAACAAAATAGACGGGTCCAGAAAGCCCCAAGGTTCTCTAACGGCACATATTCTCAGTGCTCTTCATAAAACTAAAGCAAAGAGAGGTTATGTGTTTTGCTCAAGTCTGTCATGCCAGGAATAACTTGGAGGAGTTCATCCATGCTGAAGCCAGATACTTAAAGTCAGATGTCATGTTTTAAAATACTATTGGCCATTCCCCTAGGCTTTGCTTCTCCTCTTTCAGGGAGTGGTCACCTCTTCCAGAGGTGGTCACTGCCCAAGTGAGAGCTGGCAGAGCAGAGCAGAGGTGGACCTTCTTTGTCTGAGTCAGTGCCAAGGCCAACAGTGAAATTTAAATCACCAGTGTACATTGTGCTCTTCTGCAGTTGGTGCCTAACTCTGACATTCTGCTTTTTTTACAGACCCAGGTGTTTTATCTAAAAGCTAAACTCTGATCTCTTTCTCCAGGTGTAGTTTGGGGGTGGGCTGCACTCATCACTGATGTGACTAATGGGGTTTCAACAGGCTCTCCAAGTGCATCAGGAGCTGGCCATAAGCTGACCAACGGCTTTCCACCTCACCCTGCAGTGCACTGCCGTAAGCTGTGAATGATGATAAAATCTGCCAGCTCATCTTCCTAATAAAGTTGAAGAAAAGGTATCATTGACAGATACTAGATATTGCATACCATGCATTTTGTTGGATTCCTTGAAATCTGCATCATTTTCATCTACTTTTGAAGGGTCTCCAGTAAATGCTTCGATATTCTTGTGCAGATACCAGCTGTCATTCTCATCAAAGATTGAAAAGAGGAGGTAAAATTCTCTGTCTATTCCTTTCTGTAGCCAGGAAGGAAGCCAAGACATTAGAAAACGTCTGTGCAGAATTACCCAAGTTAAAATGATAACTTTTTTTTTTACCAAAGCTTTCTTTCCCTCCAAAGTTGCAACTATCTTCTTACTATGTCCTTGTAGAGACAGGAATCAGCACTCTTTCATCAGCCAGAAGGATAAAAAAAGTGTCCACTACTTACTTGAGGTGGAAAGACACATTCATTGCTAATAAGTGCATGAAAAAGATGGAAAATCTAGGGATGAGCCAGAATACTGAGGAGTGACTGTTTCATCTTCCTAACCATCCCCTTAGGTCAGCTTTTACCCTGAGGAATGGCATTTGTTTAATCTCTTAAAACTGAGCTGGGAACTAGGCAAAGTTGCCTATGTGGGAAACCCTCCCAGTGCACCACCCTGCTCTTAGGAACAAGCAGATGTCCACGCTGGGCACCTGCGTCCCGTCGTGATTCAATGTGTTCTTCCGACAGACCAGCAAAGGCCCCACGAGGCCGGAGTTGGTGTCCTTGACGGCATCAGTGGCTGAGTAGTACAGATAGGTCAGACATGGGGGGTCATTCTCTGCTGGACCTCCATTTTCAGGCACCCTCCATTTGTACGTGAAGGTTTCACCGGGTTTAACATGGGCTCCTGGCTTCAGATAGCCTGCAGAGGGGAAAATTGGGAAGAACCAAGGTTATGGGAAGGTGGTATCTTCCTGAATACAAGCTGCTGACTTCTGTGGACAAGCTCCTCCTCGCAGTCATAGCTTGAGCACTACCCCATAGTCTGTGCCCTTATGCCATTTGGACATCACCAGACTCCTACGCCATGGGGACAACCAGGCCAGTTCCCTGCAGAACAAGTTTAGCTTCTTCACACAGACACCTTCTGACACTATCTGGATTCAGTCAAACAAGACATACAGAACTCACCCTTGTGCTCAAATGGCTTCCTCTAATGTTTGTAGCTTACCTGCCCTACTGTGAAACTCCTCTGTGGTGTGAACACAGACTCCAGCTTTTTATTAAGCACCAACAAAGCAATTACATCAGCAAGTGGAGCTGCAGCTGGGGCTCGTTAGAAATTCAGAACAAATCTGATCCTGGTAATTGTTTCTGTTGGATTTTTTAACAATGCAAACCTCTGTCAGAGGCTCTGGAGGGCAGCTGTTATGACTTTTTTGGGAAGCTACTGTTAAAGGATTTGGGCCATCGTCTGCTGCCGTGCACAGGGTGGATGTAGGACCACTCGTGTAATTTAGCCAAAGAGTGTCGGTATCCGCTCAGAGAGGACTTCAAAAAGGGACTTCAAAGTCCCTTTGTAAGAAAAACTGTGCTAAGTAACCTTTCTGGTCGTTGCTATGAGAAAGATCAAATCAGCAATTTTGCTTCCCACTTAGGCATCCATTGGCTGGATTTTCTCAGCCCAGTCAGACATGTCTGGCAGCAGCAGACTGCACCGATCTAATGCTCCTCTCTAATACTCCAAAAGAATCCTCTTGAAAACTTAAATATGCATTAAAGTAGCTGTATTACATATGAACATCTAGTATTTTCTGCAAAGATGATACAAAGTCGAGTACTGCTTCAACAGCATTTGATACTACTCTGACAGTGCTCAGTGAGGAGAACATTGATTTGGAGTTTAAAAGCTGCTGAGATTGGACAAGTGTCACATGCAACACGGAAGAGCGTTATTTCCTGAGAGCACAACTGAACAAAGGTATCTGCAGACGTCTATAGATAGCTGTAGGCATGTTTCTGTACAGTGTTTTCACATGAATAAGCTGCACTTGGACAATGCACAGTTTTGAAAGATCATCTACCTTCAGTGTAAACCTACAGCCCCTGTGGGGCCTCTACATGTATGCAATTGTAGATAGATACGATGGAAATCCAAGACACAAGAAGAGAAGAAAGGGCAGAAAGATTGTTGATAAATCTGGAGTCAGGTTCCTCTCCAAAGACCCAGAAGTGTGCAGTGCACACTGCTGCTGAGTTGTAGGATTTGATTTGATTTCGCTCCACACCAAAGCATGCATTGCTGATGGGCACTATTACAGGCGAGCGCTAAATTAAAGCAGGACAGGACTGCGAGCAGAGGGAAACGCCACTTCCATGAGGGAGCTACATCTGACATGGGTGGGATTAGGATGTCTGCAGAAGAGGTCAAGGCTGAACTCAAGCCAGCTGTTCCATGATGCATTGGGGCCTGCTGGCAAATCTGTTGTGTTGCAAAGTTAGCAAGTAGAGACAACAGAATTTAATAAAGCCTTTTGTATTGCTCTGTTGTATGAGGTCATGAATTTTATGTGTTGACCTAATTCTCTTAGCACAGCTCTCCAAAGAGAGGTTAAGTCCTATAAGTTTCTTTCTGATGTGTTGCGGTGGCAACAAAGCAATTTAGACAACAAGAAACCTACTTTTCAGTGCTGCAAACGTAGCTAGAACTTTTCCAGAGACCACGATATTCTCTCTGTAGACACTATGGATGGGATTCAGCTCACCTTACTTGAGCCATCCCTAGCTTAGTCTCTAACTCAAACTCTAGGCTTCTTCTGTAGTGGATAGAGACAGAAACACTTCTCCAGAGAGAGATCTGCTGCCTCCTAAAATAGGTGTGCGACATAAATGGGACTTCTCGTCCACCGAGGGTTTGCTTCTTGTCACTAACTGAAAAAGGTGCCTACCAATTAAATGTGACATTCAACATTTAATGGTTAAACTTAGGTAATAAAGATCCTGTCCTTGAACAAAATGAGAGAAAGCCTTTGGTAAATCCTCTGTTTCAGTGTTTACATATTTACGGGGATTAAGAAGGATTATCACTGCTTCACGTTCTAGGTCAATCAGATAAAAGCTGCCTCCGACATTGACTATCATGACAGTGAAGCAAGGCCCGACCTGGATTAGAGTATCAAGGGTGAAGCAACGCAGACCATGTGCATAGGCATGTTATATCCAGGGCGTCATGCCAGATCCTAAGCTTCATAATAGAGGAGCATGTCCAGAGGAGATCCACTGACTGCAGCTGAGCGATATTAGGTTAGAACTAATATAAATTTGATTGTGCTTGTGACTTTTGCTCAACATGGACCTCAGCTAGTTTTAGACGCCTCGTCCAGCACATGTCCAAGGGGAAGAACCAGCACATTGGCAAACTGGGGAATCCCATGTGTTGTGACATGTAGGGTAGATACAGACTAATCAAATCATCCCGTCTGTGCCTTAGCATCCACAAAAAGGAAAAACCTACAGAGCAGCAGAAGATCTTTAGATTCGGGTGTTCTGGATGTGACGATACAGCAGTACCGTCAAAACTTACCATCTAAGTAGGGAGCACCTTCCGACAGCTTGCTGAAGCTTACGCCGTGGGCCATAATGCTATAGCTTCTTTTGGCTTTGTTGGCAAAAGTAACTAGCACTGTATCTCCTACTTCAGCTTTTATAACAGGGCCTTGAAAAGAGAGTGTGGGAAGGTGTTAGAATCACAGAATCACACAGACTTACCTAGACTGGGAAAGACCTTTAAGATCATCAAGTTCAGTCACTAACCTAACACTGACAAGTCCTCAAATAAACCATATCCCTAAGAGCTACGTCTGCATGATTCTTAAATACCTCCAGGGACAGGGACTCTACCACCGCCCTGGGCAACCTGTTCCAGGGTATTCAAGCCTGATAACCCTTTCAGTAAATAAACTCTTCCTAATATCCAATCTAAACTTCCCCTGGTACAACTTGAGGCCATTCCCTCTTGTCCTATCACTTGTTACTTGTCAGAACAGACCGATCCCCACCTCTCTACAACATCCTTTCAGATAGTTGTAGAAAGCAAGGTCTCCCCTCAGCCTCCTTTTCTGTAGGCTAAAGAACCCTAATTCCCTCAGCTGAGGGAAGAACTATCCTCCAACACATTTCCGTGTAAACAAGTGAGAGCCGACTGGCAGCTGCATGCACAAAATGCCCCTCTAATTCCACGTGGATCTGCATTAAAAGGCAATATAATGACAGGAGGGCAAAATATTCATTGTACCAAGTATTCCCAAGTGCTTCATGTCCTCGGACCAAATCTTCTTATTACTGAATGTTGCGTCAGTATATTCCACATAGCGAACTTTCCAGTATTGTCCTCCTATTCGGTCAGTCCCTTGTGTGAAATATATTGCAGATTCACTGTGGAATTAACAAATCAAACTGGTTAAATAACTGGAGGTTTGGGCAGAACCCTTCATTTTGGATGAAGTTCTTACTCCAGACACAGGAGGCTGACTGCCCAAGTTAAAAGTTTGCATATGCTTTTCTAGCAGACAAAGGGAGATATTACTAGTCTGAAATACCATTATAAATGAGTTAACAAATGGGCATTCATTGTGCATTAGACTTTCATGTGTTTAACTTAGGGAGACAACTCTGCTAACTTACCTCTACCTACCTTAGGGCAAGACCTGTGCCATTACCTGCCCCCAAAGTGTCTCTAATGCTCTAGGAGATACCGCAAGACAATTTGTCTTCACCAGTAATGATGGGGAGTGGGTGGAGTTGGAGAGATCTACCATTGTGGCACCTCTGAGATACACTGATTTGAATTCTGAAAGCTGTCTGAGGAGTCTTGACGGAGGGTCATTAATTCTGTTGAACTTTGCGTGCCTCATCAGGGCTCGCTTTCTCCATGGACTTAATGGAGCAAGATAAGTGCTTCCAGAAGGCAACTCTGAGCATCGCAGTGACAAACCTATCTTCCTGACAAGGTTATTTAAATCCATCCCTCCCCGCCTTTTTCAATTAAAATTAATAACAGTGCAGGACCTGCTGACTCACTGGGGAAGTCTCACACAGACTCTTGAAATTAAAGCACAGGAGAGGACAAGAAAGCTTACCTGCCAGTGGCGTTTAAACCCTGCCCAGTGAATTTATCATAACCGTCAGGTCCATAATTCCAGAGCACTTCTTCAGCAGCGATGTAATATCTTCTCATGTGACCATGTGGTGAAGGCTGAGACAGGTTTTTCTGGCACATCTGAACATCGTATAGTGCTTCCATGCCACCTGTGAGGAGAAAGAGTCTGGACACAGTCCTTGGCCAGCTGTGGAATCAAGCAACCTCATGGATACAAATGCGCATTCAAAACTCTGTAGGAGCCATGTGGATTGTGAAAAATTATTAGGGTAAATTTGTATTTTTAAAGACTTCCTCTGCCTACTCTGGGACAGATGTGAGCACTCCTCTTTTGCAAGGTAGTGCTTTATGCCACAGGTGAAACTCACTGACATCAATGACACTTTAATGGGCTTATTCACTCAATTCCTTAATCTGGGTAAGGATGATAGAATGATTTCGGAAGTCAGAGTGCCTCCTGAAGTGTGCAAAATGCCGTCATCAGCCCTTGACCTTCATTGAAGTAGAGGCTGGTTGTTACCAGACTGAATGTACTTGTTGCTTGCTAGAATCCACTCTGTGTTACCTGATGCGCATCCCACTGAAATCAATGTGCAAGTTCTTAAAAGCAAAAATTCTCCCAACACATCTCTGATATGATAATTATACACGGTCTATTGCCATGAGACCTAGTTTACGATGCGTGCTTTTGAGCTGTCGCACCACATGAATATCACAACATCACCGTCAAAATCCTTCATATAAAGGTCTCTGAAAACACTGCCAATTTTTTCCTGATTTCTGTAAAGGAAGAAGCTATGAAGTGTTCAGCTGGCATGCTTTTTCTTTATGTGTAAGTACTTATGTACAACAAAAAGTGATGGTGAAGGCTCCTCTCATTGCTCATCAAATCTCTGATTTACATAGAAAGCATGGTGTCAGCACTGGATCTAGCCAGCCTTCCTCATATGAATTACGCAACTAAGTCATTTGTACTAGCTGAAGATTTGGCCCAACATGTATCATTCCAACCGGTGACTAAACTCATGTTCATGATGTTTATCTGGTGAAATATTTCCAAAAAAAAGTGTCAAATCCTGCTTCCCCTGGAAACATCTCTTAGTTTTCTTTTCCAGGCATAATAGAGGCTGGAACTCCTGAAAGGATCAGGGAGATCTATAGCAGCATACCTCGTAAGTGCTCATTAACCTGGCACGTTATCAACCACCTCCCGGGGTTGCCGGGAGTCATCTCCGCTGTGATGAATGTTGCTGGGAACAGACCGATGACATCTGCCCTCTGGTCTCTGCTAGTGAACGTGTGGCCGTAGAAATACGCAGCGTGGATATCTATCTCGCTTCCCATGCCAAACAAGTGCCAGGACATGGAAGTGTCAGCACACATCTCCAGGCCGGGAAGATTGCCATAAATATAACCATTAATAGCTAAAAACAAAAGTATGAGACTTTATGAGAGCTGAAAGAGATGTGCCAAGTGCTTCTGACCCCATTTCTAAGGGTGACCCTTTTGTGGCCCAGAAAAGAAAGTGCCTGAATGTCCACATTGAATAAGGCGCTCACAGGCTCCTTGATGAAGAGTAACATTTGGAGCATACAGCTTACAGCTCTGGGTGATCAAGTGGCCCAAAGTCTTTGGTTGGGTCTGTGGAAAATTTCTTGGGTGATATCAAGATGTCACAAAGACCAAGTCATCATTAAAAAGGCCTGATAATGAAGTTAACTTGTTCTGCAGCTTTTCCTCTTATTCTGAGTCATAAATATACCATTATATGCCAGGCTTAAGCAATTTAGATTTGAAAATTATGGCATCAGTCAAATCAGTCTAGTCAGCTCTCTCTTCCCCAGCTTCCACACCTGACAATGTATCAGGAGACAAGGAGGATGAGACATGTTTTGCAAAATAGTTTAGCTCCTAGGGTCCATGGAACAACCAAAGCACTGAGATTTAACTTCTTACACCCAATCTCCAAATGGCACAAAGTACTATTGGCCAACAGAGCTCTGAAGGGCAGGAGTGGTTGTACCAGCCAGCCCAGCATCCACAAGGCCCTTTTCAGAAATGCTGGACTCTTCCAATACACAGATCTTAAAGTGTTCTGCAGCTCATTTTTCTCTTTTCACAGCTGGTCAAACAGTCACCAAATAGCTTAAATCCGTTGCCTGAGATAAAATGCTAAATAAATGGCAGAGCTGGGCATGAAAGCCAATTCTCCTTTCTGCAAACCAGTGTGATGTGCTGTATTTAGGGAGAGGCTTTTTATCAACAGAGTACTTCAACATACTGTCACATTCCTTGCTGACACAAATAAAGGAGAGACATCACAAGGGCCAGAAGGTCCTACTGAAGTGAAAAGACCCTGGTCGCTGCTGTAGGTCACCATTTGCTTAAGAGTTCTGCTCACCATGCATTCGGTTGCTGGTCTGGAAACCTTCATCCTCTTTGTCAACTGTGGCTGGTTCTAAGCAGAAGGTGTTTATATTCTCATCAAGATACCAGCTGAAGTTTTCATCTACAATGCTAAACATCAGGGCAAAAGCATTAGCAGCACCAGTCCCTTCTATTGAGGTCTCATCTGCAGTTCCTAAATTGCAAACAAAAAGGAAAGTGATAAAAAAAGCCTTGGAGGGGATTGAATTTAAAACTGACGATAACTTTGGAGCACTTGAGGAAATACGATGCTCTCCCATGACCTATAGGGCAGGATAAATCTCACCTACTTTTTGTCTTCAGAGACATCTTGACCTCCCTCCAACAGCCTTTGAACAGATTAGTGCCTCCATGAGGCAGTTCATCTCACCTAAGTCAAGCTATTATTTGAGGGTCTCTTTGATTTGACATAAGCACAAGTACCTGTCAACATCTGTGATCCCATTTCCCCCATCTTTGAGGGACACCACCCTGCCCTTCAGTCAGCACTGGCATCTGTGTGCCAACACAGTAAGCCAGGTTGTAGGCCTGATCCAGCCAGAAACCAGTGACTTTTCTTTTGACCAGGAATTAAGGAGAGGCAAGCGATAGCCTGCATTTCATTTGCATTGAAGTGACGGGTGAAACATACCCTCAGAATGGCCCTCAAAATGTGTCTCCCTCTCCATGGACTAACAAGGAAACCTCAACAATTATCTAGGCCTAGTTACTGAAACTTGAAAAGGCTGGGTGTGTTGACAGCCAGCTGAATATGAGCCAGCAGTGTGCCCAGGTGGCCAGAAAGGCCAATGGCATCCTGGCTTGTATTAAGAATAGTGTGGTCAGCAGGACTAGAGAAGTGATTGTCCCACTGTACTCGGCACTGGTGAGGCCGAATCTTGAGTACTGTGTTCAGTTTTGGGCACCACAGTACAAGAGGGACATTGAGGTTCTGGAGAGGATGCAGAGAAGGGCAACCAAGCTAATAAAGGGTCTTGAGGATAGGCCTTATGAGGAACGGCTGAGGGACTTGGGGTTGTTTAGTCTGAGGAAGAGAAGGCTGAAGGGTGACCTTGTCGCTCTTTACAGCTACTTGAAAGGGGGTTATAGGGAGGCAGGTGCTGACCTCTTCTTACACGCCACAACTCACAGGACAAGAGGGAATGGTTTTAAGTTGCTTCAGGGGAGGTTTAGGTTAAACATTAGGAAGAACTTCTACACTGAAAGGGTTGTTAAGGACTGGAACAGGCTGCCCAGGGAGGTGGTTGAGTCACCGACCCTTGGATGTGTTCAAAAGCCATCTAGATGAGGTGTTTGGGGATATGTTGTATAAGTGGTCTGGTAGAGATAGATAATGGTTGGACTTGATGACCTTGAAGTTCCTTTCCAACCACAGAGATTCTGTGATTCTGTGAAGGCAGGATGAGTATAAACTATTCAGGCTAAGTTCAGTATCATCATCTGAGTTACCGTTTGGGGAATAACCTGAGACTATAGGAGTGGTGATACTGAGTAGTTTATTATCAACCATTGACAAGTTTAGACTCCATCTAATTGTCCAGTCTACAGCTGAACCAATGAAAACCTTTGCTTCCCCTGTCTCTTACAGGAGGGAGCCCCAGAGCCTTGACGTCAGTCCTGCAAGGACCACCCACCACTACCGGCCAGAGCGCTACAGCAGTAGCATCGTACAGATATCTGCCTTGATGAAGTCAGGACCAAACCTGCAGAAAGCTTCATGTATTATCACATGGTTATTGGCTTGGTTTCACATATTCAGGCAGTTCTGCAGATTTCAAAGGCTCTCCGGGAGAATAAAAGTCTTAAGACATTTTAATTGTGCGAGTAAAGGTGGCAACCAGCTTAACTCACACGTTCCTTTCCACATTGAAGCCTTTCTCTTTTTCATATATAAAAGCTACTTCAGTTATATGTTCTCTATATGAAATCAGGGCTCATTTTGTACTGTGGTAGATCCTGAAAGAGGTGGCAGAGTTGCATGTGCTCAGGGGCAGAAGTGCTGCTGGCTCAGGTGGTAGAGGGGAGAGGGCTGGTACGTGGTCCCTCATGGCTCCAGAACAACATCAGCAGGCTATAAAGTACAGGCTGTCCCCTCAGCTCTTCAGCTCACATCCCTGCATGGTTGTGATCTACAATTTGTGAGCAAAAATAAATAATATGATCCATATGGGGAAAAAATGAGAAAGAACATTGGGGTTTCAAATATGTAAATGCTAATGCTGGAGTCAGCCCCCAGCACTAATTTCATTTCCTGGGCAATGAGTCCTTTGCTTGTCCTGAAATGATCCCAGTTTGGGGCCCTTTATTTTTGGTCTTGGCCATGACTGGCTGGCCACAGAGCATGCTGCAGTCCCTCCACCAGCCGAGGCTAATCTCTCATGAAGCCAAAGGGGAGCAGGAAGGGGGTGGTCCCAGAGCTACAATACCTACCCTGGGATGCTCCTGGAATGGCCCATCTATTCCTTGCCCCTTTTTATGGGCTATGTAGGGATAGACTCTAGACCATCATGTTTATACCTGTAAGCAAAAATGACTGTTAAGATGCCAAGCTTGGCAGTGGGACTTGCTTTATCAGTGCTTCTAGCTCAGTACCTTTTTTACAAACCAGCAGTGGCCCAATTAAACCAGATGCAATATCTCTTGGTGTGTCAATGTGAGAATGGTAAATCCAAGTCAAGCAGTTTGAGTCTGCCAAAGTTGGGGAATAATCTTTCCTTACTGGCCATGTGTACGTGTAATTTCCACCAGGAACAACAAAGTCGTCCTCTTTGCTTTTGCCACCGGTTCCATCAGGGTAAAGTGCTCCTAACATATAAAAAGGAAGAAGGAAGCTTTTAGACACCCTTAACTGTTTTCCTTACATATATGTGTCATGTCTTCTGTTTTATCATGGATGTATAAAATAGTAACAGCACTCACAAACACAGGATCACTGAGAAATTGTGAGAAAAACCTCAGAAGTTCTTGTAAAACCATCAAAAAATGTTGAGAGTTAAAATCCATCATTTACCAGTAGACAAAGCTTTAAAAATGCTCTAATTTTCCCTTGGCTCTTTACTCTCTTCAGTCCTCTACGCATTTTATGAGGTAACAGTGTGTATCTTCTCACAGAAAACTGTTAAGAGTAATGAATGTAGGGAAATCCACACAGTTTTCTAACCAAAATACACGTGCATAAGTTTGGGATTCTGTTAATTAAATCGTGCCCATTACAGCCCTATAGAGAGGAAAACATTTACTTACAAGAACTCCTTCCATTCAAATAGGCTAGAGGTAGAAGGCAGGAGGGAATATGCTTCGGTGGTGAATAACTCAGGAAAATATTTCAGGAAAAAAGCCCCATCCAACCTGTTTCAGTACTGGATTTATCCCAGGCATTGAAGGTTTGTGGCAAAAGGTTTTAAGAGATGAGGCTGTTCCTGCCTTTAGTCGTCAGCTGCAATTACTGATGAGTTTATAAGAGGCTGATCTAAAGTCCTCTGATGTCAACAACCAGAACAGTAAGTACTTGGACAAACTTTTAGCCACGGTATTATCTACTCCAGCGGAAAAGCAGAGAAAAAGGCAAACCAGCTTTTACCTTCAGAGTCCTTGTCATAGAAGACCCCATGTGGATGCACAGAGTATGGTCGGGAAGCAAAGTTTTTTAGATGGATGATAAAGACATCCTCTTCTTCTGCTTTCAGGACTGGCCCGAGGAACCCCAGCCAGGCTGCTTTGGGGATCTCCTGGGAGTAAGTGTCATCTGTGAATTGCCTAAAAATGGCCTTTTTGTACACACGTCCTATCCGGTTGGCTCCTCTTGTCGCATACACGCTTGCAAATCTAGTGTTAGGGAGGGAAAATTATTTAGAGACAAAAAAAACTCCTTTAAGAGTTGATCAGATAACTGGTGCTTGCAGTGCAGATAAATAATTCCCTGGGACATATCATGGGTGATGGAATAAAAGCTGAGAGTAAACCCGGACAGTGCAAGCGTGGTCTGAGCCCCTTTCTGTACAGTAACAGTCATGCTACTTGCAGGTCTGGTCTTTAGCACAGTTACTACAAGTCTTCACTTGAGGACCAGCCACTCGGGTCTTTCTGTACAGTTTTAGCAGCTTCTCCCTCTTTTGAAGGTTTGAAATCTCACATCTGAAAGCATGACTGTTCAGAAGGAAAAGAAAGTTGTTTTTTTTTTCCAAAAGCCAGTAAAATCAATTCTTATCAACTAGTTTGACATCCCAGAAGAGTAGCATAAAATATTTGTTGCATGAAATGCATTATTTCTATGTTCCAGAGTCTATGTTTATAGCAACTTCAAGTGATGGAGAACCCACCATATGGTCAGTGGTTGACATCTTATAGCTATTAAATGCCTTAAATTTGAATTGTGTTTGTAGTCTAATATCATCTAGTTCCACACTCCAACCACTGGTTCCCATCAAGTCCTTTCTCTGATCAAAGAAGCCACATACCATCAAGAGCTTCTTTTCTATGCAAACACTTGCAAAAGTTTTAATTAATCGACTAAATTGCCTCCTACCCTTCTTCTGGACAAACCAAATACACTGGCATTCTTTATGCCACAAAATCTTTCCCGAAGCTCTTTTCTGAAAGCCTCCCAGTATTTCTCTATCTCTTTTGAAGTCTGAACACAACAACTTTACACAATAGGCAAGTCATATTGCAGCTAGAGCCAGAGTCAAGCTCCCCGTCAATACTTCTTACACAACTGGGAATTTCTTTTGCCCTTTTAACTATAACATCACGCTGGCAACCCATGTTCATCCCATCTGTTATGGTAGAAAATTTTTTTTTAATTTTTCTCCAGGTTACAGTGGACAAGTACAATACACATTCTACATCCCTACATATGCCACAAGAAGAGGGTAGAAGTGAACCCCTTTGCTACACAAGCAGCAGTGGACTGCATGACCAATTTCACCACAGCTGACTGCTCCACGAGTTTTTGCATCCCATGAAGGCTGTTTAAACTTTGATGCTTCCTAACAAACTCATTAAAAAGCAGAGCTAAATCTAAGTATCTCTGGCAGTAATGTAGCATTCCCCATCTGTGGTCATTACCCATTCGTGGCCACTGTCTAAAGCAGATCCCTGAAGTGATCCAGATATGAAAGCCTCCAAAAGGAACACTTTTTCATGTGAAAAATGTGGTTTTTAATGAACCAAGAGCTATTTTGGCACCAGTGAAAACTTTGCCAATGATACTGCTACGGCAGAAACCGTTGGCGAGGATGGAGGGGAAGGGACAGGAGCTTCTCAATCTGCTTCTTCACAAAATTACGTATGTCGGATAAATACACCCCAAAAGCGTGCTTGAGGAATGAGCTGCCAAGAAGTCTGGATTTTCAGTGAATTAGCAGGTCTGTAGTCACTGTCTGTGTGTGCAGCAAGACCTGGCAAGTTGCACCATGCTTACCGAGAAGATACCTTCCCCTGCCTGGAGGGAAGCGCTGCTCCAAGAGCCTTTACCACAGAGTAGTAGGTGGTGTCCGTAGTAGTGCAGTACAAATGCACGTGCTTCCTTACCTCATGGCAATGTATTCGTGTGGCTCATGCCCTGATTCAAATTACAAACTGATTTTTAAAAGTATTCGTGATAAATTTTCTCTATAATTTTCTTTTTTTTTTTTTTTTCAGAAAGTACATATTTTCAGGAGATACTTTCCAGCACAAGCATTTTCCATTTTCATCAGCCACCAAATTTTTCATATGAGGTGCCGCAGTGGCACCCTGATTTCCCCGTGATGACAGTGCCTTTAATGCCCTTGGCTTTCTGGCCAGACAACACTGAACACGCTCCAAAAACTTCACACCCCTGAGATACGCTGTCTCTCCTGCAGAAGGACAACTGTACCTCAGCAAAATGCAATTCTTGATCAGGCTTTGTCAAATGCTTGGCATGAGCCTAACACCTTTAAATGCATAGATAAGGGATCTCAAAATCCAAGTAGGTACAGGAGTTGAAGAAATCATCTCAAGAAAGCCCTGTAGGTTTAGGCACCAGAGACTTTCTCAGTGCCTAAAGCCATGCTGTAACATCTCTGTTGGCTAGATCTATGCCTGTCTCCTACTTAAAGCCATCTAGGAGTCAGGAAAATAAGTCTTTTTGGTGCTAGCTTTCTGCAAGGAGGCCCATTCAAATTCTCCAGTGGTTTGGAGCAGCAGAGCCCACTGTCAGTGCAATGGGTATCAGCTGCAGCCTGTCACAGTGCAGGTGATGGTCTTCTCTGCACAACATCAAGTAATGCAAGAGTCATGGAGCCAGAAAGAGATCACAGCATGAAAGAGCAACCTGGCCTCTTGGCTCTCGTTAATTATGGGTTTAGTTGAATCATTTTTCAAAAGAAAACAATCAATCAACTCAGGGAGACAAATCCTACATGCCACAGATGCCCTTGCTGTTGCATTACAGACTCACACTCTTCCATAGCTTCTTTTCCTTCTAGACCAACAGTCTCCAGAGGGCAAAAGAGTTTGCTACCCAAAATGTCCTGATGTTTGGGAGTTTCTTGGAGTGCAGACACTTCAGCCTCCCTCCTCCTTCTCTCTGGGAGGCATAGAGCCTGGTTCTTCTACCTATACGTACATGTATTTTGAGCATGTCCTTTTGGTTGCCCTCAGTACCTGAGAACAGAGTACGCTGGTTGTTGTGAGTCCCACTCTAAATATTCCAGCCTGCCTATTTCATCCAGGAGGACTTTTGGGTGCCCTGAGGTGGGACACCCACCTTCTGATAGCTCTGAGCCTTCTGATAGCTCTGGTAGCTGCTGACAGCTGGTAGCTCTGTGCCTTTTTACATGTGTTGCTGTGCTGCACATTGCAGTACTTAAAGTCCTTTGTGGAAAGACTACCCACGCTGGAGCTAATAGGATCAGCCACAGAGAGCTCATAGAAGGGATACATGGGTGTGAGTGACTTCTCTACACTCCCAGATGCCTGGATCATGAGCATGCGACCACACCGTGAGGCTGGTACCTCTACCTGGTGCCACAGCGGAGCTAACATGTGTGTCAGAAGGAGCTGGCACAGGCTCAGTGCTGCAGCCCCTGCTGCTCCATCAGAGATTTCTGCCCTCTCTCTCATCTTTATTTCCATGCGAGTTTCTTCTTGTTGCTCCATAAAGCCTCTGCTGCCAGTGCCATTCGTGCTAGTGCCTCTCCCACCCTGACGTTCCTTACCACCCATCTCCGGAGTCCCTCAGAGGTTTTCTCGGCTTCAGGATAGTGTCCTGCTGACCTTTCATCTCCTGTCTTTGACAACAGTCCTCAAACACCATTCCCTGTCTTCTTTTGATGGTGTCTGCCTCCTTGGGAAACAGTTCACATTTTCAGTCACTGAGTTAAATGCCTGCTTCAGCTGCATGTCCTGTTTCATTCTTTCCCACCCACTGACTTTCCAATATGTTACTGCAGCCGTGCCTTCTCCAAGTGCTGTAATAACTATACACCTCCAATTCTCTGAATCTGCCTCTGCCTCTTTCTTCCAATAGTCATAATGTGCCTACTCAATTCAGCATCTGCTACCAAAATGTCTCCTAGCTGTCATCCCTCTTTTGTCACAAGAAGACAAACCTTCTCCCTGCTTCTTCATGCTCCCCTGCTCACTTCAAACTCCTTCATCCTCCTGGTGGCTTTGTGATAGTGCTGCCTGAACCTCTTCCATCCTCCTAGTCTTGTGCACATGTAAGAGCTGTTCTTCTAAATCTTGACTGTCTCCCTCCAACTCAGTTGTCATGTGCAGAAAATCATGATGATCAGTCAGTCCTACTGCTGACAGGGAAGGGGAATACTCCATTCTCCAGAGCTGTACCCACGGAGGCTTCCTCATTTCCCTCTTTCATCTCCTCTGGTCAGGCCAGTCTCAGTAGTTCTTAATCTCCAAGAAAAGTTGGCAATGCCCATGAGTGGGATGGAGAGTTATTAATAAGGAATTAGCTCTAATTCCTTAAAATAAGTATGAACATAATTACAGACATCCATCTGCCTGCAATGAGGAGCATTATGACTCTTCCAAATAAGAGAAAAACAAGAGTGTCGCGTAGAGTCTGCTTCAAATCAAGACTAGATATGGAGATAATCTGTCATCTCAGGGTAGGACTACAAGTTAGAGTAGGACCAGGAGTTAAGTGTAATTTCTACACCTATTTTTTTTTTTTTTTATCACACAGAAAAAGTATTTTACCAACATTTTTACTGTGTTTACGTAGTGTTTGATCTTAAGAAAAAGAGTTACAGCCTAAGAGAGGTTATTTTTTCCAAGAGGTCCTTACATGAGTACTCCGTTTCAGCGTGCAGTAAGAAATGGGAACAGCTACACGTTGTGCATGGCCAAACAAACAGCTCCTCAGTAAGCTGTGCCCCATCCCTCACTAAACCAAACTGGAAACCTGCAGAGTTTGTTTGCCGCTGTAATCACAACTGAAAAATCAGCACTTTCAATAACTACAAGATGTAGCGTCCTAAAGTTTCTCTTGCACTTAATAAACCCAACAGCCACTGTATGCTCCCAGGTGCAACTATAGGCAAATGCAAACTTTCTTCTGTTACCATTATTCCACTGAAGTCCCATAGATTTTACACCAACAAGCATTTAAACGGCTATCTTTGTGGGCTTGTTCCCTAAAATCTGTTGGTGGTGGAATCTTCCTCACACTCTACATACTCTATGGCTGGGTTTATAAGTTTTTTTTCCCCTCAGAGTTCCCAATTTTTCATTTTTCCTGGGGCTGGAGTAAGACAGGAGAGTGCCCGTGGCTCCCAGCTGCCCCAGTCATTTTAATCCCCAGGTCATATCAACTGTTCAGGGAAACCCTCTGCCAAACCACGACCTCCATGCTAAGGCCAATGCGATGTCTGTGCTAGAGGGATGACCAGCGGAGGGGCACCGGTGGTGTCAGCTCACATTTATGCATGGTGCCCTGACCACAACGCATCAAAGTTAGTTGTGGGTCCTCAAAAGAGAGACACAATGTTCTCAAAGAATGTTGGCCTTTTCTGACCCACGTGCCACAGAAGAGGTCGGTCAAACCCATAATCTCTTAGACAGAGCTCTGTGGTGTTGCGGGTTGAGTGTGCCTGTACTGGTTTCTCTCCTAAACTGCCGCTTCCCTCGAACAAATAACAAAGCTCCTCTCAGGCTTTATGAGGGCCAGGATTTCACCTAGAATGCCCTTTTGATGTTGACCCTTCCCACAATGATCATCTCTGCTGATGCAATTGGGTCATTTGGCCACGTGATGACTCAGCCATTAGTCCAACATCTGTGACGACAGTTTCACCGTCATTTATCTGGGTGGGATCTCCTCGTAGGCAAATTGCACAAAATGTGTTTGATGCTGTGGTAGCAAAAAACACCCGTTAGTGTTGGGTGCAAGACTTGGCCCAGATAAATGTGTGGCCTAAAGAGAAGGGATGAGCTGCTACATCAGGCAAAATTTAATAATATCTACCACCAGCAGAGCAAGATTTAAGTGTCCGTCATATAAACTAGTATCAAATTAATTTAAAGAGATTATCAACCAAACTCTAATCCTCAGAGCTGAGCCATAGTAGTGAGGGAAAGACTCGTGTACACAAGACCTTTTCTCTTGAAAGGCTGTTGCCTATGTGACCATTAAAGGGAAATGGCCATGTCTGAGCTCAGGCTCCTACTGCAACATATTCATACCTTAACCCACAAAATCTCACTGGGATCTGCAGCATGTCCAGCACTGACAACACCTTGCGTGTCCAGTCCACCATGGTTTAATGATGCCAACTCTTTCCCCAGTTCTGTTAGGTGGGAGAGGATGCCGAACATCCTCCCGTCTCACCTGTCCTCCGTGGCCATAACTTGACTCTGTGATTTCCAAAGTCCTGTGTGCTTCAGAAAACGTCAGCTTAATTTTTGAAGGGAGAACCGGGAGTGAAACGTCTGGGTTTCATTCATAACACTCCAAATCACGAGAATCAGTGGGACAGCTCGAGGCTTCAAGCAGAGCAGATAAATGGCAGAGGCGAACAGCCTCATTACGCTCTTTCCGTAAGAGGCATGGCTGCACAGCAAGACACTTGCCCTGTGCGAGCAGCAGGCTGGCCCTTGAGCACTGCCCCGACACAAGGCGTAATAAAGATTAGCATCCAAGCAGAATAGTTGTGTTAACAAAGGGTTGTGCTTGTGTTCATCAGCTCTGAGGAGAGCCTTTTCAGCTCACGCCCAGGGAGGTGCTGATGCAGTTCTACAGCTGCTGGCTCGGGAGGCAGCTCACTCAGCACCGCCACAGCGGGAACGGAGCAGCGTAGTCGTGCCTGGTGCCAGAACCAGCTCACCTATTTCCAGCCCTGTGTTTCAGCTACCAAAGTTTCCTTTCTCCTCTTTACTACAAAAAAACCTAAAGGCTGAGGAAGGTATTATTGACTTTGGCACAACAACACTGAAAATAAGCTCTTAAATCTCACTGCCTGATCCAGGTAACGTAACACTTTCCATTACGCACTTGTTAATTCAGCATTTTTATTAAGTCATGAAGAATAAGTGGTTTTGATGATATCTCTGTGGGCTAGCTGGAGTCAAAGGGAGCATTCCTTTGTACTTTTAAAGATAATCACTTTGTCTGCAACTTCTTTATCTTCCCTTCCCTATCAATAAAACCGGGATAGTGCCCCATCAGATGGGTGCTGTCAGGATGCATCACAAGGTGAGAAGTGCTGGGCTCAGCGAGCCCGAGCATTGCTGATGCAGAACACAGCTGGCTCAAAGTGCATTCCTGTCCCTACCTAGGAAATGGTCCTTCAACTTTGTTTATAGAACTACATTTTTGATAATATCCATAGAAAGCAAGTAACTGCTTTCGCTGAAAAGTAACCCATTACTATACTGTTTTAAATTTACATTAGAGGTTATCTGAATGAGCTAAATAATCAAAATAGCTCTTACTGGTTCACTATTTAGTCCACATGCAGAACCACTATTATTCCAGAATATAGCACTTTATCCTGGCTCAACTCAATCCAGTTTGGAAATGGAGTAAACTAGTTACAGAATCACTTTATTATTATTCTGCATGTAGGGAGTTCATCACAAACAGCTCCCCAGCTTTGAATGTACAGTCTACTTTAAAATCCTTTGTGGGTAAACCCTTTGGAATTAACATTCTGTAATTACTTCAGTACAGAGATGACTGAAGACGTAAGCTGTATTCCCTCCCTGTCGTGCCGTGTAAAAGGCATCACATTTATGTCACAGACTTTAATGTGCCAGTTCATGTTCAGGGAACACAAAGTGCAGACAGCCTTAAACATATGATTTCTAGAACAGATTCCAATCTCTCTGTGGTATTGGTGAACTTACAAGTGGCTGCCATTTACTAAAAGCTGAATTAGTTTTCGTGAGAGGTCTTCTGGTTTAGGGAGTGGAGAAAGTTATCCTCTGCTAAAAAGAGTAGGGAAGTGAGAAATTCAAGTGTTGAGCACAACTGAAGGATAACCTTTCCCAATGGAAGAATAACCTTTCCAGCAAAGCTTGCTTTCATGGGCTGAGAACAAACTGTTACCCTGAATTCTACCTATAAAAGTAACACCCATTGACTGGGATGCTGTCTGGGACCTCTGGTGTTAAAAGCATAAGCATAAATTTGTGTTGAAAAATAAAACCCTTTCTTGCCTCCTGCTTGTGACAAAATAACTGCCATTATGAAATCCAACTGAGCATGATTCTGGAATTACTGGCCACTAAAGTCCACATTGCTTGGGATTTCCTGAAAAGTCAGAAAGGACATTTCCATTTCTAACTCCCAGGACACAGCATCCAGCTCCCAGTGTGCCTCCAGAGCTGGTGTGGACACCAGGACCTTTTCACTTGCTCACAGCTCCCACCCCAACCCCAAGCCTAGACTCAGAGGAAGGACCCCTAAACTGTCTCTAGGGTGTCAAAGATATCAAAGAAATCTTAAAAATATTCCCACATGTGGTTGAAGCCCATGCTATAAACAGGCACTAAGGGTCTGTGTCACCCCCATCCAAGTCCAGGCCAGCTCTCCTGGGGTGGGAGGGCCACACAGCCAACCCAGCAGTGTAACCACGAGAACAGATGCCTGTTTTCCACTGGCCAAGACACGAGTCATCACAGTGCTTACCTACACACTCTAGTTTCAGCACAGGTGATCACCGGGACTTCAGTGTGAGCCTTAAGCATCTATCTATGCAGCTTTCCTAAATGGAGGTCCCCACAGTTGCATACATTGCAGGGATATAGGAACCATTTACTTGTGTCTCATTCATAGGCACTATACGCATCTGAATTTTACAACGTCATACCAAGCCCCCCAACTTTTATTGTCTCACAAGAAGAAAAGTTTAAACCTTTTTCCAGCTAAGCAGACTTCTGTGTCTAATTGCAAAGAGCTGTGCTTGATGGTGGCAAAGATACAATTTGTCTTTGGACAACAAGTCCCAGAAATACCTGCATCTCCATGAAACACACGCAGGATTCTGAGCCCACTACTCGACGCTTTTTTGACAAATATCAGTTCCTTAAGATCATCTTCGCACTATCACCTCACTTAATCAACCACAACGGAAGTCAATCAAAGTCTGTTCTTGCCTTGAAGCTGAAATCCTGCCTATGACAACATAATTGGAATAAAAACAAGAACAAGGCCATCTTCAGACATCTACAGCAACCTTAACCACGCCAGTCAATTTTCTTTGGAGCTGTCGATACATCTCAAATTTATCAGAGCCCCCAGTGACTTACTTGTCCTCTAAGAGGTTTTGTCCCGTGATCAGATTTTTCCCAGACGGTGCATAATCCCAGTTCTCTTCCACAATCCCAAGATAATAGGTTCTGGTCTTTGCTTCCAGCGCTGCAAACAGCCAGAGGAACCCAAGAGCACGAAGGCAGGCACCACGCTGCGCGGGAGGCATTTGTGGTTGTGACTGCGAGGCTGGCAGCGGGCAGGTAACAGCAGGATGCACCACAGAGAGCTCACCCCGCCCTCCCAGCCCTCGCCAAGTTATAAATAAGTAATGGACAGAGCAAAGCTCCTCCTTTTCAGCAGACTAGGACTGGGATAGGTAGAGAGCCCTGCTATGCAGAGCAGGGCTAGGGAGGAGGTTGCTGTCATGGCAGGACCTTTGCCAATCCTTTGGTGAATGCATAAATTGCTCGGTTACCTGTCCAGGCTAGAGCCAGTCAGTGTTTTTTTGGAAGTTTGGAGGCTTTTTTGTTCTCCTCTTTCCAGATCAGGTGGTATGGCATATTGGGATAGGGGTTTTTTTTGGTGGTTTTGCCAAACCTGTCAAACCCCTTTATTTTAATTTTAACTCCTTTAGCATATCTGAGATTTCTAAAGCTAGTATCTTGCTGCCTTCATCGGGCTTTTCTTCAAAGGCGCAACACTAGGTTACAAGCCAGCATCATCAGAGAAAGAATTTGTCAGCTCTCCAATTTCTAGGATTTTCTGGCCATTTACTAAGGTTGCAAGTGATCTAAATATACTCACTTTTAGAGTGCCCAAAACAAGATCTCTTTTAAAAAATATCTCTGGAAATTAGAGCCCTTGTAAAACCTTGACATTTGAACACCTAAGAAGTAAGGCACACAAAGGTCACCCTTTTATTAACCTTGGTAATTAACATACCCACGTAGCTCTCTAGAAAATCAGTCCCTCCCTTTGTAGCCTAGCTTCCTCTAAGAGGACATCTCTACTACCACCTTGGCAAAGCCAAGCGTAAACCTACACGAGTATAATGTGATAGGATATCCTCCGGAATACCACTCCAGAAACATCCCCAAAAATATCACCTAAGTGGCAAAATCATATTGCTTTCTTACTAAATTTTAACTGACTAAAGACATCAAAAGGCTGCAGCTCTGGAATACAGCAAAGTTTAACCGTTGTGAAATTGCCCTTGCAGCTCCAGGACCAGCTGACCTCTTCGGGCTGAAGCTAATGGTTACTAATGGCAAGGGGTGCAAGACACTTCACAAATGAATTTGGTAGCCACAGCTTTAATGTCATCAGTCAAGACCTAGCTCGGTGATGTGAATGTGGTTTTATGTGGCACTCGTATGAGGTTCACCCTCTGGCATGTAACAGCGACAGCTACATGTGCAGTAGACTGTGCTGAGCACCTCTCTCCATCACTGGGGTGCAGGTGTTTCTGAAGTCATACAGAGAATTACTCAAAAGGCATGTGAGGTTCTCAGCAGCCCAGCCTCCAGGCACCTGGACCGTGGTAGGTCACATCTAAATTAAGAAACAAGACACACAGAGCATCTTACTAAAGACGCTTTCGGTTTCTTTAGTCTATGCTTTGCATCTCTTTAGCTACGAGGACTGAAAGTCCAGGGTGAGGATAGAGTCAGACAATTGCAAACGGTCAGCTTGAGGCAGCTGGAAAAGCAAGAGTCCCTTCCCTGTAGGCTTCCCTCTGACACGTGCTGATGTTCATTATCTCCAGCCAATGAACAGATAACAATGAGAAGGAGAAGTGATAGGACAAGAGAGATGTTGTATAAACAGAGATCCTCATCCTCAGAAGTGGCACCCACAGACTTCCTGATACCCTTGAAGACTTCGCTTGTCTCCTCATTCTACTACTGCAAACCACATGCTGCCCAGCCTCCTGGCCTCTCATGTACCCGCTCATCCAAAATACCAATACTTCAAAATCATCTTCCTTTTCTACTTTGTTGTGTCACTTGGTTACTCAAATGATGCCAACTAATAGCACTGTGATTCCAAAAGACATAATTAGAAAGCAAAAGAAGACAGTGACTGCAAGATGAGCAGAGGCCTTGCCCGCCAGTGGCACAGCGATCAAACACGCAACTGTGGTGAGACTAGTGGGCCAGCTGGTGGGCTATGAAGCTGTGAAAAAGCCAAGGTGATGCTTGGAGGTGAACAGAATCCCACTATAATCTTTGCACAAGATCTGGGACCCTGCAGCCTCCTGTGGTGAATGCTTCCGTTGCCCAGAGTAGCTGTCCTGAGCCCAGGCAAGCTACAAACTTAATCTCCTGTCATTCAGGCACCTGAGTTTACAGAACCAGGTTCCTGTAATGCATATTCATTGTCATAAAGTAGTAAAGCTTTTGCATTTGAATAGGAAACACATTTATTTACAGGGTAACGTGCACTTTGAATGAGATTGTGTAGAGTTCAATTGCTTAAATCAACCATTTCCATGGCATTAGAGATATTTAAAGACCAAGTTCGGGGCCAAACTCATCCAGACAGTTCTGCTGTGACCTCCTGTCTGTTTGCTTTTGTGTAACTAAAGAATTCTGTTATATATTTAACATACTTCTATATGTACGTGGACTCACGTAACTCAAGTGCATCGAGGTGATGGGGGATGGGAGGGAGAAGTGTCCTGTTCTGAGCTGGCACCTGTCTGCTCTATAGTCATTTAAATAATAATAGTGGCACGTCCTAGTTTTTCTCCTGCTTCCATGTGCCCAGGATTAGGTCCTGGTTTCTTTCTTCCCAGAATAACTATTCCAAATTCAAATATGAAATTAATTTCTTTGGCGATTACTGTGACAATTATTCGTGTAACAGGAATAATGTGTGGGCACTGGCACCCTGTATCAGCAACGTGCTGTAAGTCTGGTAAACGCCTTAGCTTGGCTTCAGCATTTACTAGATCTGGCAACTTGTATACCCTTTGCATCCACACATTAACACTTAATTACCTTGTCACATCATTAAACCCAGGCACATTTACATTCCGGAGAGGTGCTGTGGGCATGATTCAGAAAAAGATGAAAGAACAGCTGGTTTGCTCTTGCATCAGGAAAACTTCTGGGAAGCTTCCCTCTGGCACTGAGGTAATGGGTTTAGGTTTGTTGCTTTGTTCAGGATCCTTTCAGCAAAAGGACTGGGTATGGGTTCCTCTGAGACTTTCTGTCCCTCTGAAGGCTAACATCAGTGCGTGGCTGGGGTTTGAGGTGTTGTAATGAGAAGCAAGGTTCATAGGTCTGAAGGGCGAACATCTTGGGTATCAGTTTGTGAGTGATCCCTGGACATCATCAGTGGAGCTTTCTTTTTAAGTACATCAGGAATGATTGCAATAATTAGCTGAAGTTAATCCACTAAAGCCCAGACTTTTGCCAACTAATGTTAGTGAATTAACCAGAATACCTAAGTTAACCTTGTGATGGCTATAAGATCAATGAAGAGAGAGGTTGGACATGCTGATCTTCTGCAGTTCCTTGAAATTACACAACATGAGCTCAGAGGTGAGCACACTATTCAGATTGCCTACTTCTGAAACCCAGCTTGCATTCTCCATTGAGTAGATGATGACCTAATGTTCAAGCAGATTGACTACCAGATCCCTCTGCTTCTTCTTCATGCCGGTAGAGTTCCCATTCATAGATGCTCCTTCCTGGTCCCTCTGCTATGTTGGTTTGAGCCAGGTTGGGGAATTAGTCTGCCTGTTTCCATCTTGAGGTTACCCTCAGCTGGTATTGCCACCAAACCTGGAAATGTGCCTCTAGTGACCATCCCAAGGTGACAAACGATGCCTGAGGTAAAGCTGCGAACTGAGTTACACCCTCCCAAGTTTCATATCACTCTTTTAACCAAACCATCCTCCCCCTTCATCAGTTTTCCCATGCTCTCCAGCCACAAACACACATTAAATACAAAAGCCTTATAGTACATCTGTGAAAAACAATTTTTAATCATTTTCTGAGTTGCAGCAGTAATGAGCAGAAAGTGAACCTCATGTTATAGTCTTGGATAGTCACACAATGTGTATCCGAATTACCTGACTCTTTTGAACTCACACTGGTAGGTTGGGAATCTCCAAAACCATCTGCCCTCCAAGACATCCACCACTTCTAGTTGCCATTTTGGATAGGCCTTTGGTGAGAAAAGCTTCCTTGGTATATACAGGATTTCCCAGAAGTATTCCAAGGCTGAGCACTGAAACTGAGACAGTTCTGTGCTGTCTCCAGTTCTTTCTGGAGACAGAAAGACAAAAAAGCCACCGGAACTCCAAGTATAACAAGGATCTGCAATCAGGGGGAATATTAGAAGGGCAGCTATAGCCCACATCACAGGTGGCCCAGTGTGGACCTGACTTACAGCTGCCCAGAAGTCTTTGTGGCAGGATGGAGACTGAACCCAGCCCTGCATATTCCCATGTCAGAGCCCTCATGGCTCCCTGGCATTGCCCTCCAGCCATTTGGGCTCAACTCATGCACTCAGCGCAGGGTCACAATTGGACTTTTACCACGATAGTTGGCTGGAGACCATTAGAGCAGAATAATTTTCTCTGCACACCTCTGCGCAGATGATCTCCTTGCAGAACACCTACTTTGGTACGCTACCAGTTGTGGGCAAATCTTGAGCCAAGGTGTGAAATGGAAAAGAGGGCTCCTGTTATATCAGAAGCAGCCCCCAGATCAATTATTTTCCATTGCGGATTTGAGCCAAACCCTGTATCTGCCACATCGATGACAAGAGACAATATCGTAGGAGAATTTAGACTTTAGAGAAACTAATAATACATTGGAAAAAAAGACACTTAAATGTGAAGATTGTAAAGGGGTGCAATAACAAGCAGGAAGGCATTCAACAGTGTGCTGAAAGGAGCTGCACATTTGAAGTGACTATAATAAATTGTCAGATAGGCTGGGCAAGTGAAATGTGTTCAGCCTCAAAAGCCATTAAAGCAAAGCTAAAAAAAAAAAAGAAGAAGTTTTGATCCTAATTAAGAGAAGCTTCTTATGTGTGGTAACTCGCAATATCTGCACTGTTAAAACAAGGCTAATGCCTCAACAGAACTTCAAGGTACATTATTTACGGGTTTCAGTCGCGCTGCCCATTGTAGCACCTAACAAACATGAAAGAGCTTAACTTTACGTCATCGCTGTGAGGCAGAGCATGTTTATTAACCCTATTATACAAATGAGCAAAGAGGAAGGCTAGGTAACATCCAGCTCCCCGTACGGTGCTGGAAGCAAGGCGACAGCCCTCCTGCCCCATCACCTTTCCTCTGAGGACGAGGGTGGTGGAGCCCAGAGTGTCGTTGGGTTTTCTCTGTTTGTGAGAGTGGTGCTGTGAGCTGGTGGAATGGCAAAACCCTTTCATACCCATCCTTGCTGCCTGCTTGCAGGAGGGCCAGTGCCAAGGTTCACTTTAGCTCTCTCCTGAGCAACTCTGCTGCCTGCCCAGCCTCCTCCAGATGCCCCATGGGCATCATGGGATCCTCTTCCACCTGGCGGCACTGACCTGCTTACTTACTCTAGAGGAAAGGTGGCCCTTTTGTTTCCTTCTATGAGATCATTGCCCCATTTTCTCTATGGGTAAATAGGGGAGTTGTGGTAAGAAACCCCAGCGCTGGAAAACTAACTGGGACTATTTAAAGCAGGTAGCAGAGCACTGCGGGAAGAGAAGAAAGAAGTGACGGGATCGCATCTGCAAAAAGGGCTTCCAAAGTTGTTGCAAGGTCACCTCTGCCTGGTAAGCCACCTCCAAGAGTGTTCCAAACCTGCAAACTCCAAGCAGGCTTGTGACATTTTGCCGGGGTCTGCTGATTAAATGGGAAGGTCTTGTGTGTGGTGGAGGAGCTAACGGAAGTTACCTGCTGTCCAGCCAACTTCTTCTGCCTGAAAAGGAGAAAGGGGGTATATGTCACGACCTTGTGGAAGCCTGGATGATTGTGCAGAGCCAAATGATGTGATTTATGGAATCTGCAGACGACTGCCAACACTTCTAGTGTCTTTTATCTGTTTCTGTGAAGCTTTGCAATAAAAAGCAGCCCTACTGCTCTTCCGTGACTGCTGTTCCCTATCTCAAGAAGCTTATGGTACAGCCAGAGTGCCATTCCTGGAATGGAAACCTTTCAGGTCTGGTACTAAAAAGGAAAATAATTTCCACAGAATTAGAAATTCCACAGACTATGGAAAAATTTCTGTCCCTTCCACCAATTCAACTACCACCTTTAAGAGCTTGCTGTGGTCTTCCAAAATAGCATTTGGCTTTTTTCTGTCGTTCTGAGTTAGTACTGTATCTTATACAGTCCCTATAGAGGGTTTCTTCTCCCTTCTGCCCAGCTCTTGCCCAGTCTCTCCGTTCCCCTGTTGAGTACAATCCTGAGAGGTGCAGAGCACCCTTGGTTTAACAGACACTTGCAGGAGACAAGATAACTGTGGTTTAAGACTCCAGCCTTCAGTCAGTGTTCTGGGCATCTTTCTTTGCGAGTAAGGTGTTGTAGAAACCGTGGCAGGAATGTGGCCTGGTCTCCTGCACCATGCATACACGAGTGAGCAAATTCGCCAACTCAGATGCCGATTCTGCTCCAAAAGGGTTGTGAAGTGAAAGGCAGCATGATGCAAATGTGGCTGCACCACCCCTGGGGCTGAGCTGGAGCGTTTCTGCGCTGGAGTCCACTTACACCTCTGAACACAGGACCAACTCAGGCCGGGTCACCCTGCTCACAGTGATGCCAACATGGTGTCGGCAGAGCTTCCTCCTTTCCCAGGCCAGGTTAGGAGGTAGAACAACTCCATGAATCACAGTGCCTGAAATACATCCTCCGGCTCCTGCGGGACTTGAGGCAGATCACACAGGTCCACAGTCCGTATGTTTCGGAAGTGAAAAGTGGATGTCAAAACCCACCTTTGGGCACCTGAGAAAACAGCCTGAGCCTCGGAAGTGCTGAGGAACCTCCCTCGATGGAGGAAACATGGTTTCCTCTGACTAACTGTAAGTACTCAGTTAGCCTTGGCTTCTCCTGGTGTGGACTCATCTGCAAAGTGGGGATCATTATATCTGACTCTCGCTCCAGGTATTTGGAAGCTAATTTAGTTAATGCTTGCCAAGCACTTTAAGGTCTTCAGATGAAAGGAGCCGCAGATAGGCAAAGCACTGCTATTACTGTGAATTATTTCTATTGTGCAAGTAGACATGAAAGCAGCAAGGGTGATGATTAGTCGCTTCCTTTACAAGTGGCAGGACACGGTGCAAATACACAGACGGGACCCTCCCTGCCCTGCAGTGCTCCTAATCTTGCCAGCCAGATAAACCAGACAAAGAGTGGAGGAGAGGAGCACAAACCCAGAGGAAAGCAATGCATGTAGTGACTTACCACACATGGGGTTTTTTTTTTTGCAACAGTTGCTTTTTACAAGTGCCCTGTTAGTAAAAAACCACAATATCACTATTTTGGAGTATTTAAAAAAGCTCTCAAAACAGGAAAATATTTTTACAAAAGGTAGTAAATGCTAATATTTCTCCTTACTTGGCCTCTGATTTTTGAGCAGATCAAGCTTTGAGGTTTTTCTCTGCATCCACAAGGACTGAAAATATTTCACTCATAAAAGAAAAAGTCCAAACTCTCCAAGAACAAGTTGAAGTGTTTGGATATGTAAGACAAATTCCTAGCAGTAACAGGTTGCTGTCAATCAGCTGCTGAGCAGGAAGGAGATGAGTGTGGGCTTGGTGGTAGCTCATCCCTCCTCCCTCCCAGGCTCCCAGTGAGTCTCCCATAATTAGTTTTCATTCTCCCCAGGGTGCCAGGGGCTCGGTGCACACCACAGAGGAGTTTGCATCCAGTGATGAGATGCTCCGCAGTAATTTGTTTCTATATCTAATGCCTGACTAGACAGACAGACAGATAGAGGAGTAAAAAACCCAAGTGGCTCCAGGCCAGATGCTGAAACCTCTCACACGTGGCTGTAAAAGGGACGCGTTGGCTCAGTGGAGCAGGTGGGAAGCATGACTAAGACCGACGGTGTAGTGGAACTGGGATGCTCTGGGGTGAGATACGCCAATCTGAGCCATCCCACTTTTTTTTCAGAGCATGAAAGGTCATGGAGGCAGATCTTGTACCAGGGAGTGCCAGGCTAGTCCAGCAGTCAGGCGTCTGCATCCCTCACCTCCTGCAGGGACAGTTTCAGACCACCAGTGGAAGAGGTTGTAGCTGGATCTGCAATGTCCTGGGTGAATCCAGCAACTGCTGAACCTTCCTCTGACTGCTGTATTAATCCAAATGCTTTCGTTGTTTGCTTTTTCCCAAGCAAAAGCATCCAGGTCATTTAATATCAGCTGGTGAACAGGCTTGGGACAACATCTGCTGCAGTTTTTTGGTGCTCTTATTGTGGGTTGAGGATGCGTGCTACAAGCTACCACCAGTCATGTGCTGTTATAAAACCATTAAACTACTCTTAAAAGAATCCCAGACTCTTTCATAAAGCAATTCTTGAAAGGAAGAGGCAGCAATTTTTCTGGCAGGTCATAGGGAAGCGCATCCTTATCTCGTAATAGCCACAAGCAATAATACAAGCATCTTAAGGATATAAAAAATAGGTTTCAAATGCTGGACCATGTCCTCCATGCGCTACCTCAGCTTTCCAGGTGTGCATTTCATCCCTGGTCTCTCACCAAGCTCCCTCTAATGGCCACAGACACTGGGTTCCTTGAGCCCCTGTGCCACCCGTGGGGCAAGACACAGGCATGAAGCTCTGATGTTGCACAGGGTAAGGTGTGCCTGCTGGAGGAGGAGGCCCTCTGGATTTTATTTTTTTTAATGTATGTGGGTTCATCTCTCACCTGGCTCTTTTATGATCCTGTCTCCACCCAGTATCTTCTCTCTTAACACTTCCTCAAGTTCTTGCCTTTCTCCCTGGCTTCTGGAGACTTGCCATCATCACGGTTAATGCATATACTGCCCTTAGCTCAACTTAGGCCCACACCCTAACATGAAGAATGGATTACACCACCGAGGAATGACAGCTGCATATGCTGGACAGTTTGTTCATCTTTTCAAGTCTAGCTTTTTGATGTCTTCCTCATGTTGGCTGTGGAGGAGCTGCAAACTCAAGCCTGCTCTGCCACAGGGACCAAAGCCCATGGCAGGACAGTGTCACTGCTGCTAACATGACCATGGTGCTTGGTGCAAAGGGCACTGCGGATGCCCCTGAGCCACACCAGTGCTGTGCTGCTAGCCCTCTCACAGTCCTTCACCGAGCCACACAATCACAGCGTGGCTGAGGTTGGCAGGGACCTCTGGAGCTCATCTGGTCCAAGCCTTCTGCTCAATCAAGGCCACCTGGAGAAGACTACACAGGACCATACTCAGATGGCTTTTGAATATTTCCAAGGATGGAGATGATATATCTCCACGGATGGAGATAGCTAGTTCAGACCTTTTTAGAAAGGACCTTTTGGCACCTAATTTTAGACAACAAACAAAAATGCCAGCAGTCCACCTTCCTCAAGATCCTCTTACCTCAAAAGAGCCTTGAAACTGTCTTCCAATGGATATAGGAGCAGAGAAGCGTAAATAGTTTGATAATTGAGATTGTTTCATTGCAGGGAAAATTCTGTGATGTGGTGGTCAGAGCAAGCAGAGAATGTCCAAAGGCACTTCCCACTTTGGGAGATATTGCCCCAATTGCCTTGGACCCTTCTGCTACACTAGATTCATGGAGATTTAAAATACTCAAGCTAATCACTTCAGGGTCAGTAAGGGGATGAATTGTCCTTTCTTCAACCAGCCAGTGCCAGCCGGAAAAAACAGACAGACCTCGGGATCTGAAGACCAGTGTATTTCCAAAGGCTTATCCAATTTTTCCAAATATATCCATTTCTCCAACACAGGCAAGGTAAGCAGTAGGTACTTTTACTAGCAAGCAGTAATTCTGCCTGCAAACCTGGCCTGTGCATGTTTGAACCATTACAGCTACGCACACGCAACTGGTATTGATTTTCCTTTTTTTTTTTTGTTTTGGCACAAAACCAGATGGGTGTGGTTAATGAGAGGAGAGCCCCCCTTGCCATAACAAAACACTTAATGCTCTCTTCTAACCTCTCGGCTGTTGCCCTCCTCTTTCGTTCTGGTGCGAGTCACTGCTCCGGGTGCCTCAGCCTTCCATGGGAGTTTTTAATCTCTCACAGGTTACCTGGCCAAGCTTTATGTCTCTCAGTTTGACCAAAACTACCACCCTGGAATACAGGAGCCTTCTCTCCTGACAATGTCAAATAACTCTAAAAAATGCAACGAGCGGTTTTTGACAAAACCCATGTTTCTTTGCTACATTCCCAATATTTGCTCTTCATTACTGAAAGCTTCCTGAGAGACCCAAGGCAGTTGAGGGCACATTAGGAAAGGAGGAGAAGGGTCACTAGAAGTAACATATCTTCCATTCGCTGAGGCAAACAGAGGCATTTTCCAGTGTGTACTACTTTTAGCTCCTAATTCACCTGCACCCTGAACACGTATGGAACAAACCCCAGAGACAAAACACAGGGGTGAGAGATGCCTTTCAGCCAAAACCAGAAAGAAGTGTTGCATGAAACCAGCAAAATGAAAGCAGAAACCTCTAATTATTTTAATATTGGATAGTGACAGTGTTGTTCTGTTTTAGGAGCACAAACAGCCCTTGGCCACGGGTCATGGTTCATTGTTATTTCAGGAAACAGTGGCGCTGGCAAAGCGCTGGTCCTGGACAAAACACTCAGGTAATTAAATGAGCTTTGGGATAAATCAGACGAACATCCATACACACGAGCAAGCAGCGGGTGGTACTTTGCTGGCTGGGCAGAGCTCGCTGGGTGTTGTTTTGGCACAATTCCCCCTCATCCCAGAAGGTGCTTCTGCAGAGCATTGGCTGTGCAGCCTTGGTGTGCCCCACGCTCACAGAGTTGCTGATAACTGTGGGGTTTATTCCCAAGGGACTGCCTCTTGGTAGCGGCACGAGGGTCTCCAGAAGCAATGGACTGTTCACCGCCATTGGAGGGAGAAATGTGCGCTCAGCAGGATGTCATCTCGGGGAGAAGAGAGAGGATCTGAGTATGTAGGACATGGGGTTGTGAATAAGAAGGAAAGACAAAGGAAAAGAAAGAAAGGGGTGGGGGATCAAATTGGAAAAGTAGGTAAAAAGGAAGAGAGGAAAAGAGCCATCCATGTGACATTTAAGCTGTTGTTCCTGGAAAGGGCATGTCCAGCTGGGTGGGGAGAAACCTTATGAAGTTCAACAAAGGCAAGTGTAGAGTTTTGCACTTGGGAAAGAATAACCCCATGTACCAGTACAGGTTGGGGACTGCCCTGCTGGAGAG
>JAVSBS010020639.1:0-46696 GCA_033124195.1 Coracias cyanogaster | reverse complement strand
TGACAGAGCACTGGAACAGGCTGCCCAGGGGGGTTGTGGAGTCTCCTTCTTTGGAGACATTCAAAAGCTGCCTGGACACATTCCTGTGCGATCTGTTGTAGGTGATCCTGCTCTGGCAGGAGGGCTGGAGTAGATGATCTTTGAGGTCCCTTCCAACCCCTAACATTCTGTGATTCTGTGATTCTGTGATATGCTGCGTGTTAGGACTATCAGTGTGTGATGGTACCGTGCAGTGAATATACTCCCAAAAAGTGCAGAGAGCCTACTTTAGACTTGGCCCAGAACAATTTCCATTTCACCACTTCAAACTCAGATATATTCTTAATATAAGCACTTTAATCTGTACCACTCAATTATTCAATGTTGGGTTTTATGGCTATCTCTGATCTGATTCAACACTTGAGCCTTTTTTGCATTGAGTTGGTCCTCATCTTCCTTGGTGCTCTTGCCACGCGGTCAGCTCTTTGTTGGCTGGGGTTATGTGCTTCTGGGATGCTCTAGATAAAGGAAAACCTGAATAACGCTGGCGCTGCAGTTTCCACCTTGGTGTTTTCATCTTAACAGAGCATCTGCATGCTCCTGGATATGGGCAGGCACGTTAACCTGGGTACCTGCTGCAAGAGCAGGAGAGCCAGCGGAGGCTCCAGGGCAGGCTGTCTGCAGTGCCCAAGCTCATGAACTATCTCAGAACTAGCCCATCTTGGGAAAAATGCTCTTAACAGCAGTTTGGCTCCTGATTCTTCCTCAGGAAAATCAACCTCCTTTCCCCTCAGCTGAAGTAAAGTGTCGTAGGAAACAACAGCAAGAGATCCTTTGTGTCATGGTGTCAAAGTGGACTAAATTAAATTGAGTGGAGTGTCACTGTGTGCTTAGACTAAAGCTTTGACTTCAGAGGAACCACGTAAGATTTGTGCTAGAATAAGTGAGAGCACAGCTGCCTGGCTCCTTTTTACCCAGCATACCAACAGCTAAAAGGGCATTTTCTCGTTCGCGCGCGGCAGCTGCACTCCAAGTGGGGCAGATCTATTAATAGAGTAAATGGGCAGTCAGATATGCCCTTCAAAAACCTGCACAGGACTGTAATTCTTCAGTCTCTAACTCTCATATTGCCTCAATGAGGGAAATGGTAGGGCTGGGATGGTTTTAATTTCTAGCATGATGAACAGGATTTTTCACACATTTACATCTCCTCTCTCGGTACCCATGCTACTTACGTGTAACTGGAAAATTAATAAAGAGTTTGTGGCTAAAAGGATAGAAATAAATGGAGGACCAGAGCTGATGTAGAGTAAGTCAATATAATCAGGAGGCATCGATCAGTGGAACACAAAATGCTTTCATTGCCTTCAAAGTCAATATTGCAGGGTAAAAAATAGATGTACGCAATTGTATACATTCAGCTTAGGCACTAAACACTTCACAGACAAAACACAGTTTTTCTAAGTGTTTAGGGCTTGGTTTTTTTTCAATTCTTGAGGATGAGCGCATCACTTCAGAAAAACAAGTTGGAGTCAGGCTTTCTGGTGTTAATACAGACTTCTGTTTTGCGCTTTTTTTTGTCATTCCTTCCATACCTCACAATGAGCAGCATTTTGTTCAGATCTCATGAAAGACTGAATATAGATCCTACTCAGTAATGAGAAAATTTTAAGATATTCTTGAAGCAGTAGGGAATTGTGTTTAGTATAGTTTACCAGTGTTTTTATTTTTCTGTAATGGCTTTAAGTGATAGCGTTTGGATGAGCTCCTGAGCACAAAGTGTGGTGCAAACATAGATGAAAACACCGAACTTGTCCCAAACAGGTTATAATATATGTAATAGAAAAAAAGACAACAGATTGCTGTAGGCAAATGGAAAAGCACAAAATTAATACAATGTCGGTTCTGCTCATGGTGCATTTGCTTGAGAAACAAATAAAGCACTCGCTGGAGAATGGCACGGAGAGGTATTTGAAATGAAGAGACACAATCAAGTCTTGGTATCAAGGCTAGCCACTGAATGGTAAGTGATGGATGAAGCATGGTAGGCCTATGAGATAGGCTTTGGACGGTGAAGAGAAGAAACCTTTAAAAGTTAATAAAAGACTGTATGGTTCTGGGGACACAATACAGATGAGAAAATACAGAGGTGAGCCTTGCACATCACCCTGGAGGTCTATGAGCCAGGCAAAATCAGAGAAAAGGAGAATCAAAATCAAGGATGGTGAGCCCAAATGAGAGCGTTAGCTATGTGAGGATGGGAAAGGTTGTACCTTAGAGATATTATAGAATGAGAGTCTATAAAAACTCCAAGCCACCTGGATATGAGATTTAGGGGAAGAGTTCCTCTTAAGGATCATTATGAAGTTTCCTTATTTGCTTCTTAACTGGCTAGAGAAGCTGGCAGGTGTCACTCAGGTACCCCAGCTGTCAGTGCAAATTGCTGATGGTCTTCACGTTGTTCTGAACTTAATTCTTTAAATGCTTTAAATGCCATTAGACCCAGTGCCCTTGCCGTGTCTGAAGACTGTCTGAGGATTACTTTGTTCCTTTTCCTTGGAGTTAAAGCACCACGAAAAACTCAGTGAAATTCTGTTGCCACTGACTTCAGTTTGGGGCATTGGGTTAAGTGGGTTCAGCTCAGTTTTCCTCCTCTTTGCCATCTGTGTTGTAATTAAGGTTCTTTGCCTGAGGTCACTCTATGGGCTTTTTAAAGATTTTCACTTTGCTGTGAGTCAGTGATGAAGACAACCTGCCCTGCATCCTCTGGTGTTGGTGGTATTATATCTATGCAACCCAGGGACTAAAGTCCCAGGCTTTGCCCCCGTGTTTTTGCAGCCACCCTGCCATGCTGGTGCTCCTCATGGATGTGATTCATCTGACCACAGATGCCAACAGGTAGATCTGAACAAGTGTTGAGATTCTTTCACCATTAAAATAGCTCTTGTGATTTTTTTTCCTTAAAAGTGTCTGTTTCTCTCACTAGGAATAAGTGCAGTCTAGGGTGATACCTACCTCATGGGCATCCAAAGTCATGTGAGATGAATTCCATCCTACACAACCTATCTTTCATAGTGAGATTAGAGAATGAAGCTGAGAGACAGCAGAGTGCAGAGTGGAATATTATGCAGCTTTGCTTTTGCCCACATGCCCCTTTCATAATGTTTTTGTGCTCAAGCCATCCTTCTATCTGGATGTTGAGAACAAGGCAACAGCAGGTGCCTGCCAGTGTGGGATGTTTTCAGTTGAAAACATCAGTCTGAGGGATCAGAAGGATCCAAGTGTATTCCCAGCGTGACTGGGGCTGAATGTAACCTACCAAGTAACATATATGTTATAAACATATGGTTTAGTGTCTGGACATATTTTAATGTTTATTATTATCACATTTGCTACAAAATAAAGTCCCTTTTTGCTCAGTATGAGTCTCCTTCCTGTTTAATTTTAATGTTTGTTCATACTCTTCATTGTGCTTTTCATTTCTTGGTCCACCCCTACTCTCTCTTCTACCTTTCTCTCCTCTTCTGCCAAAGTGAATCTTCAGTTTCCCTTCCATATTCCCACTCTCTCTTCCTTGGAATTATGTTTTTCTTTCCTAGCTTCCTCCCTTCGTTATACCTCTTCCTTCTCTCCAGCCTTGCTGCCCCTCTCCCTCTTTTCTAACATATCTTGCTGAGAATTTTCTTTCCTTTCCATCCCCACTCTCCTCACCCAGCTCTCCCAGGGCTGAGTTTTAACAGCTGCAACCCGTTGTGCAGAAGATGACCCCACACCTGTGGCCAGCCTTTGCCATGCCACCACTTTGCGAGCCAAAGACTTTTTCTGCCGTGCACCCATTGTTCTTCCTTGTGCTCTTGCACCCCTGCCATCTCCTACCTTTCCCCTTCTGCCAAGCTGTGTATGACTGAAATGGTTGCAGCAGTGAAAAGGACTCCACTGCTCTGATCAGCATGTCCCAGAGGGCTGAGGCATTGACCACTGGAACACTGCCTTAAAATGATCAATAATGTTGGGTGACGCTCCAACCTCGCACTGGCCAACCAGGGATAACTGGGGGTATTTCCTCATTCTCTGGAAAGGAACAGCTATTTGTTTAATAAAGGCTGTCACCCCAAACCATCCCTGTGCCTCCCTCAGACCGCTGCGCTCGCAGAGAGACAAGCTGGAAAGCCTGAAGCTGACTGCGGGGAGCTCTGGAGCCTGGAGGCCATCTTAGGCTCGTGCAGAAGGTACGCAGAGGTATTTGCATGCTTCCTTCAGCCTTAAAAAGCAGAACTTTCTAAAACTCTAGTTAAAACTTAGAAGCTTGCTCTGGCCACCTTGTTTAATGAAGCTGTATAAAGTGCTTTTGTTTGCTGTATTAATGAAGTGTTTTGAGTGCTGCTGGCGATCCAACTGTTTTCCTAAGCTATAATAACATGGTCAGATCCTCTGATGTACACCAGTAGCAAAGCGGCATTGATTTTGGTGGTAGAGGCTCTCACTAGGTCTGGTGACGGATGTTTACGTAAGTTCTCCTCGCAGTTTGAAGTGGTATTGAGATAGGTCAGAGAGAATGGGCTGTAAACCCCTGTTCCTTCAGCCAAAGCAGCATCGTGTTGCTTCGCACCGGCCAAGAACTGGGCCCTCCAGCCATGTGCGAAAGGTGCAGAAGAGAATTTATAACTCACCTACGAGACTTAGCTTTTATGGAAGGAGGCCAGGCTGTGCCTGTGCTTGTTTGCCTCTCTCTGGGGAAGGGAAGTAGGTGAGGTTGAACAAACACATGGAAAAGCAAAAGCTGGAATGAGACAGGAAAGCAGACAGGCAAAAGTCAGTGTAAAAAAAATAGCAAACGCGTTGGGTATTTGAGAGAAAGACAGGTGAAATACCCAATATTCTTTACATTTCCCTCCACTCTCTTCCCGCTTCATCTTTCATTTGCACCTTGTCAGTCTGCTTAGATTTTTATCTGAGCTGGGGCCTTTTCCAGAGGCTTGCAAAATCCCCTACCCAATACTGAACACCGTATAAACAATAGGAAATGACCATAAACCAAGAAGCATCTCTGTTTAAAATGTTCCCTTCTGGAATAGTTCAGTGCCAGTTAACTTGTTTTAAAGCTGGATTAAAAAGCATAATGTGATTGTAAAGTGCTGAGAAGAAAGACATAAGCACAGTGCTCTTATTAAACTCATAGCAGCAGAGGACAACACAAATTTTTTGCTACAGAAATGCAAACTCATATTCCTCTGGCAGTCTCAGCTACCTCACAGCAATAGATGGCATCCCATAAAGGCTTTCTGTTTTCCCTCTCAGTGACAGAGGTCTGAGGACATAGGTCTGTCTTCATGCCTTACCTTACCTCTTCGCTGTCTTCGTTCTGTCAATGAAGCCAGTTTCAACCTGTCTGTGGCTTTCTCAAATATCTTCATGCTGTCTTTCACCTTGGCTTTTTTGCTTGGAAACCCAGCCTTGATTTCTGCACTTCTAGGCCGCTTAATAACTTCTCAATACCAACTTCTGTCACAAAACTTTCAGGATTAGCCAACACACACGACCAAATTGACAGGCATTTCTCTATTTACTGCCTCAGCTATTACAAAAATTATTTGCATGTAGCAAGCATAGGCATGCACGTGCGCACGTCTGCCTGTATAACACTGGTGTGTGTACTGAAATAACGTGTGTCCAGATAATCTTCCTTCTCTCACATTTTCTAACTTGCTCACAGGGGAACGACGCCGGCTTTGTCATAAACTGTCAGCTTTCTCTGAGGACAGAAACCTGCAGATTAATATTTTGTATTTTTGTGCTTTTGAAAGCCTTGATAAAACCATGATCATAGCATCATAGAAGCATTCAGGTTGGAAAAGACCTCTAGGATCATCTAGTCCAACCTTCTTTGAACACCTCCCTAACCCCTAGACCATGTCTCAAATAGCTACGTCTACTCTGGAAATGACCACCCAGGGAGGAGGTGGAGTCATAATCAGTGGAGGTGTTTAAAAAATGAGTACATGTAGCACTTGAGGCTATGGTCTAGTGGCTAGAGAGATGTTAGGATGAAGGTTGGACTTGATGATCTTGGAGGTCCTTTCCAACCGTAATGATTCTGCTTGTTCTTTGAACACCTCCAGGGATGGTGACTCCACCACCTCCGTGGGCAGCCTGTTCCAATGGCTAACCACTCTTCCTGATACCCAATCTAAACCTCCCCTGTATAAAACATCATGAAGGATTCGTGAGCAGTTTGTGCCATAAAGTTAATGGCAGCGTGAAAGTTCAATAACCTCTGACCCAATAGTCTGAAGTTTCCAACCTGACGTGGAGAAATAGCTGTGGATCCACCTTTTTACTAATCAGCCTTTTCTCTTTGGCTATAGATGACAGTGCGAGTGCAGTGAGATGACAGGAGGTGGGATGGCTTTGTGGCCTGCCCTTAGCAAATAGCCACAGGATTAGACATGCTTCCAGCTTTTCAGAGACTTTAGGGTGGGTGCCAAACAGCCCCATAACCCACAGTCTTATCTACCCTTATCTGCAGAATAAGCACATCACAGGAAACAGTAACGAAAGTTTCTCCAGTTCTTGCTGACAGTGTATTTTTGACTGAACTAGAGAAAAATGCAGCTGATAGGGGCCCTGGGAGGCTTCCACATCTGCCTCGGTGCCAAGGCAGGGTTGAACATTTCTATAGCATTCCTGGCAGCCATTTCCTGCTCTTCAAGACCTTCAGTACAGGAGATTTCAAATCAGCTTCCCAAGACAACCCAGTGCCACCACCTTCCCTTCCACCCAAGGCCTTAGCCCCACGATGAAGTCCACCAGCCGGGTATCAGTTTGTGTGGCCATGGTTTTGTTACTGGTGTTCCCAATGGAGAGACCATTGTCCACTAACAACTAAAATGAAACTCTCTGTTCATTTCATACCAACATGTTTAATTCTGGAAACTTTAAATAAACAAACAAATAAATAAATATATTCTATTAAACATTCCAGCTTTTAATAATTCCATTTAAAACAAAGCCTCCGAAGGGAACAGGCTCTGTAGAACAGGATTATCTCTAGTCTTAAGTCTTCTGTTGCTTCAAAACTGATTCTTCTTTCATTAAGGAAACTGCTGAAATCCCTGCGCTGCCGTAACCCAAAGCTCCCTGGATCTTTCCTCAGCAAAGAGCTACCATGTGCCCAGGGAAGTGTTCAAAGTGCATTGGGATCACCCTGCTCCCACTGGCAGCGTGTGCCATAGTCTCCAACATCCTCCTGTACTTCCCCAATGGACAAGTTCTGCAGCTCAGTGAGATAACGGATCTGGTCTGGTTTTTCCATGGCATTCTGGGAGCAGGAATACTGGTAAGAGAGAAGTGCTGTATCTTATGGTTTTGTTTTGTATTGTTTTGTTCTGTTCTAAATTCAGGGCTAAGAAAATCTCTGCTAACAAAAAAAGCTATAGAAATGTGTTTTGCATAAATATGTGAGCAGCCTAACTGGGAAGCTGGGTATGGGACTGAGAAAGTGCATTCAAGACTGAAAAAGTCCCTAATTACAGGAATACAAAGTATTCCTGAAATAAATACCAGGACTCCAAGTCACGAGGAAGCAATAGGACTGACTTCGCACTGTGAAGAAGGGTGACATGGGTGTTCACCCTCCATAAGTGGAGGTGGTGAGTTTTCACTATTACTTTTCTAACTGATTTTGTGCTCACGCGATCCACAGAAAACATTACGAGCAAAACTGAAATGTGTTTCAGTGGGTGTTTGTTAGAGACTCGGTTCAAAGTGGAGCTCCAAATGGCTTAAATCCCAAACGCTCCCTGTGTTCCCACACATCCACGTGCCTCCTTTTGGGCTTGATATGGTTTGTATGTCTCTTCTGTAACCAGTTCTCCGTTCCACCACTCAGGAAAGGTTGTTTTTATGTGAATACCCATAACTAGAAGGGAACATCTTTGGGAATACTGATCTTTCCAGTTCATTAGAAAGCCTGCTCCCTTTACGCTTTTCCAATTATCCGCCCAAGCAGTTCAGACTCGTATTTCCCAAAGCAGAAACATGGTATAAGATCGTTCAATAAACTATTCTCCACCAGCAGCTTCCTGGCTTCTTCTTCCAGCTACCACTTGGGCCTATTACTAATGCTGAGCTTGAACATAAGCATGAGTTTGTGGAAGGAAGCCTAAAGGAAGAAGTGGAACTACATGAGAGACCTGTGGAAAATTCATATCACTGCAAGCCCAGGAGTCATTGGCGTTCAATGAAAGGAAAGGCAGATGTTAGGCCTGAGAGCGTCACAGGCTCATTGAAAATGTGCCTTCTTTTAAGGCTTCCACACAGACTTGCCTGTGGCCAGCACCGCGCACATCAAAAATGAGAACAGCAAGTGAGAAGGGAGGAAAAATTTGCATTGACCTTCAAAACACAACATTAGGACTAATTATTGATCCACAAACAATGCTGTTGAGCGTACATGTTTTCCAGAAAACAACATTACAAATGCCCACAGGTGAAGAGAAGGGGAAAGAACGCATCATCATCAGCTCCATTTGCCAGGTGCTGGAAGCATGGAAAAAAGACGACTGGTTTCTGGGCCTGCTGGGGAGCTAAGCAAGGGCAGAATGCCCCATGACCGGAGCCTGGTCCATATTCTGACTCCACAGAGAGGACAGACCAGGCTGCAATGCATTCCCCCATGCACCCAGCTTATCCCCAAAGGAAACTCAGGAAAGTCCTGCCAACAGGTTGCTTGATCTTGGAGAATCTCCTTGTAATCAGAACACAGCCTCCAGAGCCAAGACTGTAGGGGAGGCTTCATAACAACCTGGCCTGGCTCTGTGAGCCAGAAAACCTGCCTCCACCTGGGAACTTCATTGGTAGACTAATACCTAGATCATCAGTGCACTCTTTGGCTGAGCAGCCAGCCCCACCCTTCCCTCCTCCTCTCCTGCTTCTCTAATGCTTCCACTCTCTATTTCTCCATTTCAAGCATCTAAGGTGTAAATTGAGGAAGTCTGGCTCCATGTGTCATAGTAACGTCTTTCCTGATTGAAAGTCTATGTGCAACACCGGGAAATGCCTGACTGAGCCATGGCTCAGATGCAGCCCTTGTTTTACTGACGACAGCCCAATCTAGCCCATTCTCGTTCCTACGTCAAAGGGCAGCTGCAACCAGGCACTGCCAAAAAAAAGAAGCTGCCGAGCAAATTCTTCATCCTGAGCCAAGCTAATAAATGACAAAAAGGTGTTCACAGCCTGGATGGGAAACCTCCAAAGAAGAAAGACAGCCCTGGAGGAAAGGGAGTGTTGGTTTGATGAGCAGAGGTATTAGCTCTCCTTCTGAGTGCCAGAGAGTAGCAGGCTGGTGCTGAGGCTGCCTTGGGGACCATCTGTGATTATTTCAGAGCTGACTTCTTTCCAGGGAAAGGGATGTCTTTTTAACCTCAATGCTTCACATCTGCAGGCCTTCAGCTGTGGTCCAGCAACCACTGCAGGTGCTGGAGGCTGCCTCTAGGGTGTGCAGAAAAGGCAATGGGGAGCAAGTCCTTTGAAAAATATATAGGTGCCTACAAATCTAAGTGGTTTTCATAACAGTGTCCTACACAGTCTAACAGAGATATTCACAGCACACACATAAATTCCCCAGGATTCATTCACCATGAACATTCTGCTCTTCCTGCCCTAGATTGGACAGTATCTCTCCAACATGTAGTCAGGCTGTTTTTACCTTTTGTTTGTTTGTTCCTTTGTAGGGTTCTCCTTCCATTAACTTTATAGGGACCATCGTCTATTTTAGTAAATATTCGTTTTCTTGTATTTCTCTTTGAGATCCCAACACAAGCAGTGATGGGGAGCAGGAGTGCTTCAGCTGCCCAGCTAGACCCACAAAGCTTTCTCGTCCTCTAGCTACCAAACTAAATGCAGCTTTTCCTATCTCCAGAGTGCCTCTGTAAGGTGGCATTATAACCTGAGACAGATGGCTACTGACTTCATTGTATCAGTCCAGCTCCACCTGGTAATTACCATGGAGAAAGCTGATGCAAACTGGGAGTTCCTTGCTGAGTGAAGTCTATTTTGTAGGTTTTCAGCAGCTTAGCACAAAGAACCAAAGTCAGATGTGTTTCAGGAAGTTTAAGACTCATTTTGCAATTACAATTCAGAGCAGGATGCTCCGAAGATTTGAACTGACATAATTCTTCTCCCAGTGTTGCACCTTTTCCAAGCAGAAATCCCATTTTTCTCGACACTGGCACAATTGTTCCTGAAAAGAAAAACAAAACCCTGCTGAAGAGAAGTATAGCTTCAGCAATCAGAATTATTGTACCAGAAACTTGCCAGCCAGCTCTAGCTGTAATCCCACACTTCTTCCTGAGTTACTCTTCAGCTAGCACCAACATCTAAGCAGAGGTAACTCACAGAGAAATAGAATGTGGTCTGAATTTGAAGAACATGATATTCCAGCTCCTAGACTTTAAAAACCATCCCAGCAGAAGTACTGCACACCAATTTAGCTTGTGCTTTCCTCACAGGTTATTTTGCCGGCATTCATGATGCTGGGAGCAGGCGGAGCAAGATGTTGCGCTAACAGATGTGGGGTAAGTGGATATTTACGTGTTGAAATGGCTCTAGAGGGTTTGTGCAATAGCTCCTAAATGGCTGCTCAGCAGGTGGAAATGTACAGTGACAAACCATCACACCACCATCAACAGCCATGTCAGGGAAATGCAGAAGAGGATCTTGATCTACAGCGTCCCTGGGCTGAGGATGAGAGCTCAGTTAGCCAGCAAGGATGTTACGATATTGCAGCCACTGACTTGAGGGAAATCGTACCCAGCCAGGGCAGGTGCTGGAGTGTTTAGGCACAATGCTGAGGGCAGAGGGATACAAAGCTACTTCACCTCACCCCACATAAAGTGAAACACGGCTCCAGTGTCCTCCTGCTCAAGGCACTCCTAAAGATAAAGACAGCTGCTTTCTCTTTCTGCTTCCATTTGGTTCTGTTTCCTCCATACCCTTTCACGGCAATTTGCTTTTCCACGGATTCATCCTTGCTTACCTCTGTAGGAGCAGATAGGTCCCCTACTTTACAGGCCCATGCTAAAAGGCTGGGCTGGTGTGGTTGGCACTGAGGAGCCAACACGGCTTCCTGGAGACTGGACTCCATGGTTTGACCCATAGCACACATCTGCCAAAGTGTTATGTACATGAAAGGTGCAAATGCAATTTGGGAGCCTGTCATCCAGAGAAAGGCCAGTGAGACTTTTTCCCTTGATAATTAAGAATATTATAAAGCAACATGTTGTAGAGACATCTCCATTAATCCCCAAGCCCTGGGCACGGACTTCTGTGTGGCTATCACTATTGGCAAGAATAAACTGCCTTAGACGTGTCTTTTTCAGTCTATATTCTTCCCAGAAGCAGCGTGGAACGGCAGTTTTCAGAAAATAAAGCACGTCTCTTCCGTACTCTTCAATTAATACTTTGTTTGATCCATGAGAAGACCTTTACCTCTTCAAGATGCTTTACTTCATTCATTATTCATAACACCAAAATAGCGTTCTTCATTAGGATGTCAGCAAGTACATCCCAAGGGACACGTCATTACGTTGATTTTGCCAAACAGCATGTGCACAGAGAGGATGCTAGTGACAGCCAAGTAGGCCAGCTGCAGAGCTGGGGTATGAGCCTAGGTACCCTGAACCCAGAGCCCGAGACAGCTGCTTTCTGCAGCCCACATCTGCAGCCCTGCCATGCTCCTCCATTCCCCTCCACCACACTGTCTCACCACTGTCTGACCCATTCCTAGCAGCAGCACATGGATGCCAGGTATCCCATCTGCACCTTCCCATCATGGATGGGTTACCTACAAGCTGTTCCTCCTCTCCCTTATTTGCTTTTATAGGTGAAGACAGGAGACACTGTTGAGAAAGTAGTTTGATTATGTGCTACGATATTTGCATAGAGTGTGCTAACTGATGGCCAGATGGTGAAGCTACTCAAACCAAATGAGAGAATAAGCTCAGTAAGGACAGTATATCTTTGAAAATGCTCTTTAGGGACTGTGGGAATTGTCCACCTCTTTGAGATGGAGAGGGTTGAAGCTCTACAAGTCACTCTGTGGTTTAAACAGAATGTGAGATGATATGGGGACACGGGCAAAAAGAAAGTGGCTATGAATGGCATTAAAAACAATTTCCCCTGTACGGCTTCTGAGGAGGAGTGAGTTCCACACATACAAAGAGAGGTGAGTATTGCAGGGAGAGCTGAAGGCTAATGATGTGCTTCTTCAGGAGAAGAAACTTCAGGGAAACTTTGCTTTGGGGATGGCAGGAGGAAACACACAGACACCCACGGGGTGTCTCAGATGCCCTGAGCATATGGGCTGTACACCCAAGGCAGAGTATGGTGTGAATCACCAGGTGCTGGAGAGCAGAGGAGCCCTGGGACTGGTTCAAACATGCATGACGGCAGCAACTTCCCAAGGTGCCAGAGCTCCTTGCAAGGTTGGTCTGTGAGGATGTGATACAGGCTTCCCAGATCTTGGTGGCTTGTCCACCAGCTTCTACTAACTAGCAGAGAAATAGTCCATACTGGAGCTACTCAGTACCCTCTGTAATCCAAAGGTTACTTTGTCCACCTTTCTAATCTGGGGACATTAGATATAAAATCATAATTTACTCTGAATACTCAGCATTGCTTTTCATAGGAAAAAAAAAAAGGCTAAAGAGCTAATACCGATCAGAATTATTATTCAACAGAACAGTCATTTTCCTGAGGGTAGGGACTCTATCCTATTATATTTTTTGCAATCCCTGGTTTAATAGTCTCAGACTTCATCACAGCCTTTACAAGCATCAACAACAGTAATAATAATTACTAAATTTCTCATCCTTTTATTCACCTTATTGAGTTCTCCTGTTCACAGTGATTATGTGCTGCATTGAGTAAGTTTTTTCATTAATCCATGTTAAATAGTTGCCTGCAAACATACCTAGATGGCTTCTTGTCCTTGTATTATGGAGTAATGATTTTGGAAAGTAACAGATTTAGAAAGCTTCCATGTCATGCAGCTTAGCAGGTACACATCTGAAAGGATCTGTTGCCCTGGCACAATAAGAAAAAAAAAAAGGCCCCCAAAATACAGATTCTGTTGTTGCATCACCGAATATACTCCAGTATTTCTCTCTGAGCCTTCCTTAGGAGTTACTAGTAGAACAAGAATAGCTGTAGCAGCTTTCCAGACAAACGAACATAGATAAGCAAAGACACCTGGATGACCAGACAGGATATTAATTCCCCCAAAAACCACCTCCAGAGAAAGAAACAGAGAAGAAAGAAATGTGTATGAAACAAGAACCAGGGCAGTAAAAAGCAGCACAAGCTGGGACAGGAGGAACTTTGTAACTTCACCAAAGCAGCTGATGCAAATGCTCAAAAACAAGTGCTAAAGGATCAAGCAGGGAAAACATTAAAAGAAAATCAGCAAAAATGATTAGCTAAACCTTTGCAAGAGGTAGAGAACAGGCCAGCACCATGGGAAACTAATGTCAAGAAATTCAAGCATCCCAACTTTGACCTCATGTTTCAATGGAATACAAAATGAGGAAATAAAAAAAAAAAAAATTAAATGATAAATGAAGATAGTACAGTTAGGGAAAGTTCTGAATGATGTGATAGTTAATAAAATTGTTTGATTTCCACAAAGTAGGGGACAAGCCTCCATAATAGACTTTAGAAGAGCAGGTACAATGGGGAAATGCCACTGCATGCCCAGAAAATGCCACTGCATGCCCAGAAAATGCCCAGGAGAGGCAATTTAACAGCTGCAGCAACTGTAGGCTCCAGTTTTAGTGACAAGTAGTCTTGTGCACAGTGAAAGAAATAGGTGAGATGAAGCTAGCCATACAGCCAACAGACTCCAAATGAGAAAATCACATGTCAAAGGATAGTCATCAGAGATAGCACTGATCAGCACCACTAGTACTAACCACCGTCGTAAAACACAGTAGTAGCAAAAGACCGTTTGACTTTTTCTGTCATAATTGTCTTTGCAATGCCCATACTGCTATGCTGTGCTACAACTAATTGATAGCATCATTAAGGTCTTTCAACCGAGATGCAGAATGCACAGTTGAAGTAAATGAGAAAACAGGTGGGGAGAAGGGGTTGAGCGTAGGTAGGAGTTTCAGACAGTATCTGGCACTCAGCTTCACCGTCAGGCATGGCTGGTGATCTTATTACAAGAGACCGTGCATCAGCTGCAACCCAGCACTGCTTTGGTCTAGGGCAATATACTAAATTACCTACATTGTGCTGGCAGCGAAATTCTTCTAAGAGGCAACTCAGCCAACATGCAGATAAAGACAAAGAGAGTGTCCAGCTTTGCAAAGTGAGACAGAGTTATTAATCAGTTATGATGAAATAAATCTCATTAGAAATCTCAGCAACTTCTAAGTCAAGGAGTGCTTCAGAGGCAAAAGGACACGCAAAATGAGTCAATTCACACACTGGCAGCATGTGAGGTTGTACAAAAAGCAGTAATGTCATCAGCTGGCAAGCCGGAAACTGCAGGCGCCAGCCTGAACACGTTTGGATAGTGAATGGTTTTCAAGACTAAGTCACAAATCTGCGATGTGGATGGTGGATATTTCCATTTGACTCTGTAATGCAATGTTCTGTGGAGCAGCTGGCATCAGGAGAAGGTTTCTGCCTTCCTTGTGGGCTATTAGATTTCCCTGGTATTTGCTGGCAACAGAGAAATGTTGCCAGAGGTACTTGGCTTCAGAGCCAAGTCATAGATGGGAGTGTTTCCCATGTGCTTCCTCACCCATGCCTCTGCCCTGACTCCAAGGCAGTCTTGTTGCCTTACACTTAGACCAGCTCTTCTCCTGGCCCTGCCAGTCTGCTCCACAGCTTCCTTTTCTCTTCTCCTTCTTGGAAGAGTTGTGTACAACCACATGCAGGACTCTTAACAAGAGTGCTTTAGTGGGAAGCCTGTCCCAGATACACCACCAGTAACACCTGCCTGAGATCATATTTTCTATATACAAACAGCACCCAGATACATTCCTTTCATTAATAGAAAACTACCCCAAAGCAGAGCAAAGCTCCTGTTTCTGTGGGAGTGGCCAAGGTAAAATGTACAGGTGCATTACAGATAACTTGAAGTCACTGCTGGTTCCTTGCCACATGCAACACAATGAGATTTCTCAACATGAGCAGTGGTAACCACGTGTCATGCTGTTGCAAAACGAAGGAAAGCAGCAAAAGAAAGGCTCCTTTGCATTCCTCATCAATTAGCAAAAAAAACCATAATGCATCTTTTGTTGCTTTCATACCTGGTTCAGTAGTTGCTTGCTAGTTTCTCTTGGTACAAAGACTGAGAACGGTGCAGTGCTCATGGTGATGAGGTGGAAATGCCAAGACACATGATGTGGACCACATCAAGCCAGTACTGGCTTCATATGGACTTTTGGAAAGAAGCCCACCAGCTTATTCTTAACTGATTGGTCAAGTATAAAAATCTGAATAACTAAAGCTCTGGGCTTACCCACTTTTAAAAGCAAAACAAATACATTCTGAAATCCTTTAATATCTAGGATGGTTGGAAAAAGTCAACCGCTTTTGATTCCTACAAATATCATACTACTATTATGTGTTTCAGCATATAGTAAGAAACAGATAAAGATAGTTCCTTCCTAAGCTTTCCATGCTTACATTGATGTTGAAGGTCTTTTCCTTGCGATGCTGAAGGTTCCATGTGATGTTGAAGGTCTTTTCCCTTTCAGATGTTGCTGTCAGTGGCTCTGGCTGTGCTGGGATTTGCTGGAGGAGCATACTGTGCGGTCATCTCTGCACTGGGGCTGGTTGGGGGCCCCCTGTGCGACACGGGTGATGGAGAATACCTCTACCCTTTCAGGAATGACACTCTGGAGTGAGTATGACTTACAGGCTCCTCTAACTTTGCTTTCCCTCATTGTCCACACACACATCTTTTTATAGCAGATATGAATTTTTCCAAAGTGAACGGATGGTCCACTTGGTCTACAAATAAATTCATATTTCTCTGAGCTGGTCAGCATATTCCAGTTCGTCAGCTCTTTGACCTTTGGGCAAACTGCCTGAGTTTCTTCCGTTGTGTTTGTCAGCAGCCCCTTGTACAAGTTGCACCACACTTTCAAAAGACTGCTGAGCTGTGACTCCCACCAAAGTCATAAGGAAATGTTCGATAAATATGCCACATTAATCTATTAGATCACCATTAATTGAGTCTACTCTAGCTACTTCTGAAAAGCAAAGCAAAAATATTTTCTAGCTCTTTAAAGTTAAGCTTGGCAACCACACTCTTCAAGCCAGAGCTAGAGATGATGGATGGACTGGGACGAGGTACTACAGCAGGAAGCGAGAATATGAAGACACATTTTAAAACAGCTGGGGACCTTTCCCTTTAGTCCTTAGCACTGCCATAAACCATTCTTGTGCGTGCAACAAGGTACAGGTATGGCTCTCTTCCCTAGTCATCAGCTGCATCTCTGCAAAGGCAGTTCTGAAGAGAAGCACCAGTAGAATCTGAGACTCACTTTGTGCAATCAAGTTCAGAAAATGTAATGCCAGAAAACATTGTCGAATTTTAACTTTCTAATACACTGCTAATTATTTTTCTCTATCACAGAGACAATTATTTGTTCAACCAGACAACATGGAGCATTTGCAAAGAACCTGAAAATGTGATCCTTTGGAATATCGTGCTTTTCTCTATTCTTCTGGCCATTGGTGTGATTGAAGCGATTCTTTGTTTTATCCAAGTCATCAATGGACTTGCCGGCTTCATATGTGGTACATGTATGAAGAAAAGAAAGGTTGGTATGCAGTGAACGGTATCAGAGTGAGTTACATTCTTCCCACTTTTCTTTCCCAGGATCTGGGAATGGTAATAATCAGAGAGATCTGCAAAGCCGCTGAAGGAGCTCCTCTGGGAAGCTGAGGCAGTACAGATGCATTTGCACACTGTCTCTCTCTCTCACGCTGGAGTCAGGGATACCCCAATCCTCAGATATTTCAAAATAGCAGAGCAGTGCGATGTTTTGACATATGCAGTTGCATGGTTGTGTTCCTACTCAATAAGCCTTTTTGATAAGGTGTAATGACTCCTCAGCACCTGGAAGTGAGAGATGAGAAGTAGATGCGATTTTAGTTGGTCAACAGTAGTAAAATGCCATTTTACAAAACGGAAGAAAACCTCTTTCAGATTTCCTTTATCACCACTGCTTCCTTTTCACTGTTGATTTTCATTGTACAAGATGCTTGCAGTAAGTCTGATATCCCTCTGGAATATTAATTAATCATCTTTCATTCATTACCTTTCAGGCAAATATTTCCGGAATGTGAAGGACCTACAGGGAATGCCAGGACAAGCCCCGAGCTGCCGATACACATACAACAAGGACAGTGCACTGTGCTGTACTTATGGGGGGACGACAACAAAAGCCCAAAATGCTCAGGAGTTTCATGGGGCAGAATTATTTTTTTTTTGTAAAGAAGTCAGGTTGGAGAAAGACTAGACCATTTAGATCTGAGACTCCACATTTCCATCTCTCTAAATTTTTCTGCTAAATCTCAGATACTGGCAAAACCACTGATCTGTCTGGTCCTGACTGCCGTACTTGTGCATAAAACACAAAGGTCCTCAGATGCGAGCTCACCCCTTGCCCTCTTGTGTGTACGGGAAAATGAACCATTGTTAATGGATGCATTTATCAGCAGCACAAAGCAGGCACTCTCTAGTTGGATGTGAATAACCTCCTGTGCCCTCCAAATCCCACCTTGAGCTCACCTGTCTGTTCCTTTTAACTTACTACCTAGGCACTCCCAGATTTACGTTAGGATCTGCAGAGAGTATGTTTGCAACACTGCAGAGGCAACTGAAGCATACAGTTCTCAGCCACCCTGGAGTCAAATCCCCTTGTACCCATTTGGTAGCTTGCTGTCATGTTTGACAAAGTCCAGTGCACTTCTAAATCAGTTCTTCACGAGCATCTGAGAGATGTGGTAGCCCTGGAGGGGCATTGGGTCAATGTAGACAGTAGGGTTTGGAGCAAGACTTCAACAATGTCTGGTTTAAAAAGCAGTGGAGAACCTCACCACCAATTTTGCCCTCATGAGACTGCGTAGGAATTCCACTAATTCCCACACAGGTCTGTAGGGCTGTTCTAGGATAGATCACCTGGAGAAAGCAATTAACTGGTAAAGATAAGTGTTAAAGGTAGATTATTGTGCAGCTTAGTAACAAATAAGAGATATAATCTGAAAAGCAACAAATTGCATCAGTCTTAGCGTTACAGCAACAGTAATCCCAACCAGGAACTGCATAATTCTCCATCGTCACTCAAGATCAAGCCCTTGATGTTAAAATCTGTGACTGGCAAATTTCAGAAACCCCGTCACCTCAGTGACTTCCTCAAAGGTTAATTCTTGGACATGTTACTGACTTCCCTGAGTCAGCCAAACTGTAAGCCAGTCTTTATCCATCCTGAACGCATGTATGCAGTTATGAAAGTCTGAATATATTTAAAGCACTTGGACTCTATTTTTCAATGAGAGACATTTGTTTTCTCAGTCAAAACTTGTTCATATGTTTGGATTGTAGCATGGGAGCAAGTTATTTGAACACGGTCATTGCAGACACACATGGCTGTCTGTGCTGTCCTCTAACGCAGCGCACAAAAATGCCTTGTATGAGTGTCCCCTTCATACAAAATGTGGAATAAAATGTTGGCTGTGCTAGATGAGGAGCATAGCTTCCACCCTAGAAGCAGGAAATTTGACCCATAAAACTTAGAAGTATCTTCTGTAAATAAAAAGCATAAGACTTGCTGAAGTTTGCAGTCATGACTACGTGCATCCAAACCTGCCAGGTGGCTTAAAAAGCTCATTCTCATTGTCAGCAGTGAAGCCTGGACAGTGCTCCTATATGAAGTGAACATCAAAACAAAACCAACTGATTCATCCAGGAAAAGAGCCAAGGAGGCAGCTACAAGGATATTTGGCAAGTAGCAAGGCCGAGAGAGAATTCTTTCATCAGCAGAGGGGTTCTATGAGCTCTTCACAGCCCCTAAATATCAGTCCTGCCCTCATCCTTTAGTTTTGTCTCCCTGACTCTCTTCTCTTTGATAGAGCCAGCTTGGGCTGTGCCAGCACTGGGAGATGGAGAGGTACCCACTGGCACACAAGACCTCCAGCACAGGAAGGTAAATGCACTGTACTGCTGCCATCTGCTTCTTCCAACCTGTCCTGCCCTGGGAATGTTCAGTGCCATGTCTGTGTGCTAACGGGGACCCCATTACGGGAACCCTCTGTCCTGCCAACTGTGCAATCACTGGCCTCGCTGATCTATGTCAATATTAAATAGCGATATTCTGAAGTAATTTTCTGGCTTGATTTGTGTGACATAAAGGACTTGTGACTTCGAACTAGCTCCAGTAGGAAGAGACATGGAATAACACAGAAAGTAGAGTTCAAGTGTCTAACCTGACCCACCAAAAAGGAGTCTTTTCTGGGGTAGGCATCAACCTACACAGCTCATGGAGAGAGGCAGCTTTCCCCAGCCCACGCTGAAAGACACGTCTAAGGCAAGGAGGGAGTTATTGCCTCTGGGCAAGATTCAGTTGTCCACCCTAGACAGCAGCATCTGGTGCCATTTGAAGTGCAGAAAAGGATCCTGCTCAGTCTCTGGATGCCACTCCAGGTGGCAAGGGTCTCCCACATGTCTTCTGTCACACCTGAGAGCCACTCACAGATGTCTAGAGACGCAAGCACGTCAGCTGGAGCTAGCAACTTGGAGGTGTGGGTGACCAAAGCAAACATCTGTCTCTTGTAAACACAAGGATGCTAAAAATTCATTTATCCAAGATAAATAAAGGTGAATAAAATGAGGTGAAATCATTTCAGCTCATGGTTTTTTGGATCCCCTAAATCACATTTACATGAGTCAAAGCCTGAGCTCTCAGAAGAGTCACCAGAGGCTTCTCCGGAAGCCAGCTGGCACATTGCGACTGGGGCAGCTCCTCACGCCAAGCACTGCAGGGAGACCTGCAAACCCAGGCTTTTCTGGTGGGCAAGGCCTCAAAAGAAAATGGCTACATAGCTAATAATTTTGATTCAGACAGAGTTGGCTCGACTAAAGATAAAGTATTGTGTTTCAGAACTGCGATTACTACAGATTTGAAATTGGAGGTTTCTCCCAAAACAGAAAGAAATATTTCAGGGCAATCTCCTAAGAAAGGAGAAGAGATATTTTGTGTCTGAAATGTTTTATGCATTGTATACCTGAAGAATTCAGTAAAACTAAGGAACTCATAATATTCTTCTATATCTGTCTTTTATATCTATTCTTCTATCTATCTACCTACCTACCTACATACCAATCTGTCTTCTCTATCAATCTTAAATAATTAATGGTTAAAAACTCACACAAGCATAATGACAAAATATTTCTTTAATTTGTATATCATACAAACAGAACCATAGACTGGTTTGGGTTGGAAGGGACTTTGAAGGTCATCTAGTTCCAACCCCCCTGCCATGGGCAGAGACACCTCCCACTAGACCAGGTTGCTCAAGGCTCCATCCAACCTGGTCTTGAACACATGTTGCTCACTAGGCAATCTTACCACACAGGCTCTCGTAAAAGAAGTAAAATGTGTTACTTTCTAATCAAACTATCCCTCTGACTTCTGCATTTGAAACTCATGCAGGCAATCAAGAAAATCTGCGTTGGCTGGAAGAGAAACAAGTGTTCCTGGGATTGACTTGGGATAGGAATAAAACTTTAGACCAAGGACACCATCTGAAAAATTGTAAATGTTTGGAGATTGTGTTTCACCTCCTAGGATCAAGGACACGATTCAAATACCTGGGTTGGAAACCACAGAATAGTTCAAACCATCTCATTTCAAGAGGAACTGTCGGATCATTTTGATGCAAATAGCTCAGACACCTCAGGCTCCAGTGCTCAGTTTTTCTTGGCACAGAGAGCAAAGCAAAAGTGCGAGGTTGGTCCCCACAGACCTCCTTCTGCCATGGCATCTGCTTTACTGCCCCATCCCCAGCCCTGCATCTCTCCTCCCAGAGAGCTCCTCACAGGCAACCACTCCCTTGCAAACAAACTTCAAAAAAATCCCAAACGAAATGTGAAAAAAGAAAAGAAAAGAAAAGAAAAGACCTTTCCGGATTGTCAGAGTACTTTATTTTGTTACCTACAGCACATCAGCTCATTGGGCTTGTCCCTTCACCAAGGAGTCAGCCTTTGGAAATGCCCTTCCCTGCAGGACCTCTCTCACCTCACAGCACCCCTTTTCTCCTGTGCCCTGGGGCCACAGAGGGCCATCTGAAGCTCCTTGTCTATAATGTCGCATTTAACCCAGAAAATCAGGGCAAAGGCTTTACCAAAGGCACAGAGGCCACTGTTCTATCCATCTCTATTTTTTCCAGTTGGTTAGCTTCAAAGCTGAGTTGCTCTAAGCGCTCACTACAGCGCAGATAATTTTCACCACAGACAGAAAACTTCCCTGGCACACAGCACTTCTCACTTTCTTCCAGGGGCTCCTCTATTTTTCTCAAACACATCAGAGTTGGGTCCATCAAGGTCAAACAATAAGAAGAGAGTAAGAGCTCAGCTGGGTATGCCCCAAGGCGATACTCAGAACCATTGGAGATACACCAGAATATCCTGGCTGCTGCTCCAGAAGTGGATGTGTCTCCCACAGAGGCTCTGCAACATCTGCTTGCCCATGTGGACGTCTCAGAAGCTTTGGAGCCTCAGATCTCAGCCGACACCAGTCATCTCTAGGTAAGCAGCTAAACCAAGCCCTGAAACATCTACTGAGTACAGTGACAAGTCTTAAAAGCAGCCCTGATTGCAACCATCTGAGTTCTGCCCTTGACCTGCCCTGCCTCACAGGACCTAAAATAGGTCCATGAATCACTTCCTAAGCTTGCCTGTTTCTCCCCATGGGTTACACAGGGAGCTTGAAGTGAGCAGTGCAGCAGCTGGCACCCAAAGCTGCAGCCCTCCATCATGAGCAAGGAGGTGAAGCCCACCTGAAATATCTCTGCATTAGTGAGATTTCTTTTTTTTTTTTTTTGTAAAATATATGCATTAGCTGAGAGTCATCTAGTGGCGAAAGAGCACAACAACATTCAGCGAGCAGCTGGTCTTCATACAACCTCATGCTTTTAGAATCCTTCTTCCATGCATTGGGTGTTACCAAAAGCACTCTGGTTTCAGATGAACCACCTTACACACACTTTTCCTCTAAGTCTCCTTCATCCCATGTGTAACATTCTCACTTACATTCCATCCTACCACATCTACCTTCCACCCTGCTGGGTCTTCAAATGAAGTTTCCCTGCAGGTTTTCATGCCTGCCACTATTTTTTTCACCAAGAGATGGTTAAAAGCGGAGTCTGTCCAGACGTTCTCTGCAGATGTCAAAGAACAAATTCAAATTTTTTTTTGGACATCTTGAATTTAGTTGACCCTCACATGAAGGAGGCAATGCCAGGTATTTCCTCGCAGGAGTGCCTGGCTGCAGAGCAGGCTGAGACCCAGCCATGTGCACCTTCAACCCCTTTTTCCTCCTGCCTAGAAAATATGCTGCAAAACATTTTTCCACAGAAAAAAAAAAGCTTTGTGTGTGTCTATGTGTAAACAGCATTTTGAAAGTTTTTGAAACATCCTGCTTTGAGCAAGAAAGGCAGCCGAGAGAAACAAGTGTCTCCCGTGCCACTGACGGCTGCAATTTCTACAGCATTGTAGCAGGTGCAATTAAGATTAAAGGGAATGTTTCTAATTACCACTCAGAAAGCGTGCCTGAAAAACGCACAGTGTCCCCTTTTGTACATAAATAATTGGGTCACAGTTAAAACCCCTCTGTCAAAATAGTATTTTAGTATAAATATAAAGGAATATTTCTCTTAAGGTAGGATAACCATCTGGCTCTTCAGCTTTTTCATACTTGTTAATTTTCACCTTTTTAAAAAACATTCCGTATAAAGCCTTCCCACCAGATCACATAACTTACCAGAACTCTCCTTTGCCCTTGTGCAGAGCATTGTCACAGAAAACACGAGGTCCCTACACTTCTCCCCTCTTCTTCCCGCAGCTATTGCCCGTGCGCCCATGCCTCTGCCACGGCCATTTCCATGCGCAGCTTCTCCTGGTCCTCTGCAGGAGATGGCACACTGCAGAAAACCTTCCTCAAGACTTGAGCTTTCAACCTCCTGCTCAGAATTCATCTGCGATGAAGAAATCTGGGATTTCCACATGGAAAGGTGCTACCCACTCCACAGATGAACACAAGTATCGAGGAAAGCCAAACAAGTGCCCTAGGAAGGGCAGTTTTTACAGAGCATTGGTTATGAAGAAGCATACCTAAAAAGATCTTGGCATGGCAATTCTATAATAAATGTAACTGACTTAATTCCTTAACGTATATATGAGGTTTTTTCAGAATTACGTCTGTTTTAAGGGAGGTTCATGAAGTAGTTTTTAAAAAGTCTGTATCTTTCCTGTAGTTTCATTGCAGGGTTTGGAAACACCTTGCTCTCCTGCCTTCTTCCAGCAGCGAAACGGTAACATGCTGCTTCTCACATCAGCTCCTTGGGTTGGTAAATCTTCTTTTACTGGTTCCTAGGTTTGGTTTGATGATGATCGTGTGTTTAGTTCAGTCAACTTTAAACAGACAAATTCTTAGCCCTATCTTCTGCATTAGCCTTGTGCCTAGAACCTAGAGAAACACGGGTTATTGACATACCATTGCATGTCAGACAAAATATAACATTTCCCCTCCTTTAAGCCAAGCTAGTATCAGCCCTCACATCAGTGCTCCATCGCTCTTATCAACAATAATTGCTATCCTCTTGTTCTCTGCTCCCCAGAAAAATAAGATTGGATACTTTTTGAAGAAAGAGGAGAACAGAAGAATTGTTAGTGGTCCTCCAAAGACAGAGACTCTGCAGCTGGTTCTCAAGACTTTCGGGTTTATGCTTCTGTTTCATACTGCATCGTTCCTTGCAAAGTACAGTAAATGAAGACTTAGATACTTGGTTTCTTTACAATACAGCAATCTTTTTTTTCTGATTGTGGACTCAGTCAAAGAGTGTGATCATCAAGCCATTATTCCTCTCTACAATCAAAATTAAGCTACAGAAAATGGCTCTAAACATACCAGGCTTAGTATCTTTGAGTGTTTTTTTCACATTAACTTTAGCTACTGGAATTTGGGCTTCTTGGAAAAGCAAAAAGGACCAGCATAACAGAAACGCAACTGAAATGGCCATAGTTGGAGGCAGGAATATAAATGTTTTCATTGGACTCTTTACTGCAACAGGTAAGTTTTCTTAAAAGACTTTTAAAAATTCTTCTTAAAACACATGGATTACATAGATCTGGGGAACTTTTCTTTCAAAGCAAGTGAACTCCTTTAATGTCAGGGTAGATTTTACGTAAGTGTGGCTTTAAAGGAGTATGGTTTCATGAATCATTTTGGGATGGATTCTTCCAAACCTCTTCATGCTGAGCAGAACCTGATGTTTATGTAAATTCTTTTAAATTAAAGAGATTAATTTAAGAGTTTAGTTAAGAGTTAAAGACTTTAATTTAAGAGTGACTGAAGAAGATGACACTTTTCATTAAGGAGGACTGTGGTCTTAATCTTGAACCAGTTTCTGTTATCCAGCATAAAAGAAAGAACTTTACTCCTGGAACAATCCAGCTCTGTGTGGAATAAAATGCTACTCATGGCAAACATCGGGGTATCTTCTAAAGAGAAAATGTTTCCCCTGACTGCTGCCCTTCCCTTTTCTCTCCTTGCTGCCTGGCATCACCTGAAATTTGGTTCCCTGACCCATTTTTTGTGAAGATTTCCCCAAATGGTATTTGTCTGACTAAGCCAGTGTTGTAGGTTTGAATTCTGACTGTAATGTGTACTTGCATTTATCTTTCCTAATCGTTTTCTTAGACTGTGTAAGTGATGCTCTTGAAGGATATTCTACCAATCACAGCAGAATAACAAAGGTGATTATGTTTGCTCTAGCAAAAGTCTTCCACTGAGAAAAATGAAATTTAAAATTCGTATATTCTAATTGCCTATAAGTGTTTAAACATTGAACTTTTCCATGCACACATAGTTATTAATCCTTGAACCTGGGAAATTATTTAGGGTGGGATGTAATTTACTGTTACCTGTACTCAGCAGCACATCTCACGGTGGGAGAAAACTTTGTAAGGAAAATTGAAGTTTGACTAAATATTTGTATGAGAAAAAGGTTTACAAGCTCTCAGAGTGTTCTACAAGACTAGTCGAGAATATGTATCACAATTCTTACCTTTCCATCTTCATTATTTACAGCCACCTGGGTTGGAGGAGCGTATATCAACGGCACAGCTGAAATTGTCTACTTGCCTTCGAAAGGACTCTTGTGGGTCCAGGCACCTGTGGGATTTGCCTTGTCCCTTGTTATTGGTAAATAATTTACATAATCAGGACACATAAGCTTAAAAAATGTCATATGAGTATATTAAGATGTGTAACAGAGTACAGAGCACATTTTAAAGGCGATTCAGTTTCTTCAGTCTGCCATAGATCCAGAGTAAGTGTTTTCAATGCTATCCCCTAAACTGAAACATAACAAACTGGGGGAGCTTGGAACTAGTGTCAAGTTTTACCTGCTTGGAGCAATTTACAGGACAAAAATCTTACCCGAGGACTTTAGAAGCATGAGGCTATGTGCACATTGCTTTTTTTGTCATGGTCTCTTATTCATGGACTATTGAGAGTATTGGTATCCTTTTAATTTTTCCTTCAAAATTCCTGTGTGATGAAATAATACTGTCTTTATTTTTCCACTAACATCCATTCTTCTGAGTAGTCTTGTCTCAGGATGAATTTGTATTGCAGCCAGCTTATCCCGCTTTACCACTGATCACTATTTTGTTGAAACTAAGCTAAATTTGCAGAGCTCTATACTTAAGTTCCCATTTCTAACTCCAAGAATTATTGGACTCATGACAAGGTTCAGCTGTCTTGACAAGACCAAAGTTTCTTCCAGTTCACAGGGGGTTATACCATAAATCTCTAGGGACACGGGATGATTAAAGCAAGGAGACCTGTGCAGACCTTGCAGAGGAATTTCTAAAAGAACAATAACCTTTATTCTCAAGTCAGAGAGAAGAGTCCAACTGACGTGAATATGAATCAGGCTTGGAAATGTACTGCCAACATTTCTTATGTGAGTAATTCTTACTAATGAAATTGAGGAGTGCAGGTCTGATCCTGCAATCTTTACTCAGGTCAGTGGTGCCCAGACAAGCAGTCCTGTTGGCTTCAGGGTTAGGCACAATACGGACTCTTCGGTTTTAATGAAACGGCTGTACATCTGAAGTCTAATATTTAGATGAAGGCGAGTGGGACTCAGCTAAATGTGTAGACTAAAACCATACAGTTTTGGGAAGAAACAATGAAGCCATCAAAATGCCATGGAACCAGAAAAGGAACACATATCAACATGTTGCACCACTTAGTCGAGGACAAAAGTTTGTCTCTTTTCTGGCCAAATATTAGCCTTCAATGCTGCACTCTGCCCACTGACATCTTCCACAGGGAGCATTTCAGAACACTTTGCATCTTAGGTTCATAGGTCATTGGAGATGGAGAGGAGTCTATATGTGGGTGTCCTCTGAGCTGAGGTCCCATTACAGTCACACAAGTATCTTATGTCATTTGGAGTGCCCTATGGGGTCCTACTTGGCCTCTAGTAGCAACTCTGGAAAGATGTAGGTCTGCCAAAAGGGGAGGGTCATATCTGTCAGCTGTAAATGGACGTCCTTCATAACCTGGAACCTCTCAAGTGGAGGAAACTCCACATTTGAGCAAGTGAATTGAGGCTCCAGGTTGGCTGCATCGTTCTCTAGCATCCACTATGTACAAATTCCACGCTCATTGTAGAGATCTAATACTCAAACACCATAGTCCTCTAGCTTTGTTTGTTTGGTTGGTTTTTGGGGTTTTTTTTTGTTTTTTTCTGGAATATAATACATGCAAAATTCTACCAAAATATAATTACTTCTGATAGGTGGTTTCTTCTTTGTAAATCCAATGAGATCCAAGAATTACATGACAGTGATGGATCCCCTTCAAGAAACTTATGGGAGTGTGATGGGAAGCTTACTCTTCATTCCACCACTGCTAGGAGAAGTGTTCTGGTTTGCAGCTATCCTGGCATCCCTGGGTAAATACTCACTTTGCTGTTACATTTGTTGAAGTACATCTGGCACAACTATCAGAGTATAACACACATTTGGGAATTGTGTTGGACTAAGCTGAGGAAAGTTGTGCTTCGTGTCTCCTCCTGTGAGAGGAACACAAGCTTTTCTCATTTCTGGAAAACGCATTTTTAGGTTTAAAACGAATGACAGTAGTATATATTAATGATATTACAATAGAGGTCTGGCAATATGAGTCAGTACCTTCCTCTTGCCTGTGGAAGAGCAGATGTAAAAGGCAAAGTGCCTTGTCAAAGGCCACGGAGCAAGATAGCAGCAAGAGCAGAAGGGGAACTTGGCTGCTCCCGAGTCCTCATTCTACTCACTCTCTATAGACCATTCGCTTCTCATACAGCGTGGTGTGCCAGCACCAAGGGAATGACATGTCCTTATTTATTCTGTTTTCTGCATACATGAAATCTGTCTTAAAATGCTTGACCACTTTCCTTGTCTGCAGGAGCAACAATGAGGGTCATCTTGGATATTGGAGGCTCTTTGGCTATCATCATCTCAGCATGCACTGTCATACTCTACACTCTGCTGGGAGGCCTCTACTCTGTGGCATACACAGATGTCATCCAGTTGGTTTTCATTACTCTCAGTCTGGCAAGTCCTGTGCAGTTTCCTAACTAAGAGAAAAAAATCCTGCTCTTCTTTTCAGTATGTCTCAGATCAAAAATAACTCCACCAACAGTGGCCTTTACCCTATGGTTCTTCTCCAGGACAATAGGTCTCCTGAAATGCCTTACGGTCCTTATGCATTTCAGACAGTGCTCACCGCTCGCCTTGCTAGGTGAATGTGGCTTCTCACAAGTAAGGCCTGCAGAACCTTTCCAGAGCAAGCCTGGCTGGAAAGGAGAGAGACATCTGTCTAGTCAAGGCACCAACTGGCCTGAATTACAGACTCAGGTCCTTTGTGATGCCATGAACCAGAAACATGCAGATTTGGAGTAAGGAAGGGGGTGGAAGCAAGACTCTTAGTCTGGGTTTAATCTTAATGTCACCTTCTGTTCTACATCAACGTTAATTTCAATATCTGAATAGATTCTCCAAGAACAAGGACCCTGGGGAAATGGTTAACTATTTCCATTTCTACCCTAGTGGATCTGTATCCCCTTTGCCCTGGTGAATTCTGCAACGGAAAGTATTTCTTACACTGCAACTCATCGATCTTACCAAGACCCTTGGACTGGGAAGATAGAAAAACAGTATCTTGGAAGGTGGCTGGATGACTTCTTCTACCTGGTACGGAGTATTTCTTAGACAGATGGTTGGGAGAAGGGATTGTGCGTGGACTTTCTGCTGGAGAACTTGTGGGTTCTTCCAACCAGAAGCCTTATGTTGGCACAGTAGTCAGGGTCAGGATGATGTGTAAAACCTTCTCTCAGCCACTCTGCAACATACTGAAGGGACTGAGGAGATCCAGGGCTCAGCTATGGGAAGGAAAGAAGCAGTAGGGACACTCCATTCTTTACTCATGTGAAGGAGCGTAGCTCTTGAGTAAGACCATCCAGGCAACTAGTTCCACTCCTGGCACCTAAATGATGTATTTCCTACCTTTTGAGAGGTTGGTGTTGCAGCCTCAATAGTGTGATTTAAACATAATTATGTAAAATTCCCTCTAGTTGAATACAAAATATTAAAATTATGTGATTGCAGGTCATCAGCAAGTGTTGTGCACAGCTCAACTTTTGAGCTACTAATATAGCCAAGACTACAGGAGGTTTTTGTGCTCTTGCTAGACTGGTCATAGGGACATAGAGAAGCGTGAGCTTATTTGGTTAGGACAACATCTTCATGTTTTATCTGATGAAATTTTTCTCCTAAGAAAGTGAAAATGGGGATTTTATTTTAGATTATACTCTAGCTATGTTTGGCTGGATTTTTTACAAAAGTTGCATTCCTGAAAAACTTCTCTTTTCCTTCCTGTGTCTGTTTCAAGCAACCTATTTTTCAGCTGTCTCAGTCTGCCAAACCATTAACCGGTTTTGCTCAAAATTTCACACCTGTCACAATGAAAACAAAGGAAAAGGACACCCGCAGCCACCAGAAATATCATCCTCAATAGTTAAAGCTGTGCAATGTTTGTGCATTTGAAATGAGAGTTTTGTAACAGTAAAGACTATCATGCATCTGGATGGATGGATGGATGGATGGATGGATGGATGGATGGATGGACGGATGGATGGATTGATGATACCCTACAGCATCCAGCAGCCTGGTGGGTACCACTGGTAATGTCTGAATGTTTCAGGTGCTTGGGAGCATCCCGTGGCAAACTTACTTTCAAAGAGTGCTCTCCACTGCCTCGCCAGGCCAAGCAAGGCTCATCTCCTACCTCTCTGGACTTGGGTGCTTTTCAATGGCCATCCCCTCTGTGCTCATTGGTGCAGTTGCAGCATCAACAGGTAAAACTAATTGTCTCTGAATAACGAACATGTTTTTGTCAAAGGTGATTAAAACAGGATCCAAAGAAGTCCTGACTTAGACTTCAAATTACCTGAATCTGTGTACCCAAAAGCATAGCCCTGGCCACTAAGCTAGGTGATCTGTACCAGAAATGTGGAGTCCTCTGAGGTTCAGTGCACAGCCACCTAGAGACATTTAAACAGCCCCAAGACCTGTTTAGAGTTGTTTCATTATAATGAAATGGCTTTTTATACACCTTGTGTTGAGGAAAGAGGACAGCAGACCCTGTAAAATCCCTGCATAATCCTGTTTACCAATAAATTTTATGCTTGTTTCTGTTAATGCCTCTGCATGTAAGATGCAGCAATATTACTACAGATTGTTAGTAAGATTCTGAAGAAAGCCTGCTTGATGGAATCAAGGTTAGCCCTGCAAACTCACAGCCCCTGCCCAGGGGATCAGTCCTGTGTTGGCCATGAGCAGGGGTTAAAGAGCAGCCACATCATGGAACATTTAAAGAAAGTAGCTGAACTCATTTATTGCACAGCTATTTCTACAGATGCTACTGGGGAAAAGGAAAATCTCTGATCCAGTGAAAGTTGCATAATGCTGAGTGGAATCACAAAAGGTCATAAGAGAATCCAAAAAATTAATCCAAGTCCTAAAACACTGGGTGGATCTCACTCATCCCTGCTGTGACAGGTCCCTGTGGAAAAGCAGCTTCAAAGAAAGTCAAAATGTCAGTGAAGGATTTGTTATGACTTTTCCTTGTTCTGTTTTAAAGACTGGAACCAGACAAGCTATGGTCTTCCAAGTCCACTTGAGAGAGGGGAATCAGCGATGATATTGCCACTTGTTTTACACCATCTCTGCCCAGCATACATCTCCATTGCTGGCTTGGGAGCCATCGCTGCTGCCGCAATGTCTTCTGCAGATTCAGCTCTTCTCTCCGCTGGCTCCATGTTTGCCCACAATATCTACAGGAAAATCCTGAGGGAAAAGGTACTTGGTTCCAGCATTCAGTAGTTTTCTATCAGGAAAGATGCTTTTGTTTCAAGACTGTTTCAAATCAAGTCCATGGTCTGTGATTAGAGGTGTCTGTCCTTCAGCTGCTGAGCTGAGTCCTGGAGCTAGACCCTCAAACGTAGGTCAAGGGTGTTCATTTCCTTGATCGGGATACAAATACCCACACTGGTGAGCTTTGCTCTTTATAAAACGATGGGTATAAAATTTGGACTAGGATATTAATGGGAACAGCATAAAACTGTGATCCTAAAATTGCAGAAAGCAGCTCCCATCTGCAGGAGTACCTGCCTTGGGGTGGCTGCTGGTGGCAAGCACCGCCTGAAAGCAGTGAGGGTGTGCTGAGCACTAGCCCAGGGCAATGATGGTCACCCCACCAGCAAATGCCCTGTCTGTAATGTTACATCTCTGTTTTACAGGCTACGGAGATGGAGGTCTTATGGGCCATGAGGATCTCCATGCTGGTGTTTGGAGCCGGAGCTGCTGGTCTGGCTTTTTACTCCAGCTCTGTCTACGACCTCTGGTTCCTCAGCGGGGAGATGGTGTATGCCCTGCTCTTCCCCCAGCTCTGCTGTGCCCTCTATGCTCCCAGCACCAACACCTACGGCTCGGCTGCTGGCTTCTTGGTTGGGCTTCTCTTGAGGCTGCTGGCAGGGGAGCCTGCCCTGAGCATCCCCCCTGTCATCTGCTACCCAGGCTGCTCCTGGGTGAATGGGACCTACAGTCAGCTCTTCCCCTTTAAAACATTCACCATGCTTCTCACCTTGGGGACGATTGTGGCTGTTTCGTACCTGGCTGCAGTTTTGTTTCAGAAAAACCTCCTTCCCCGCAGGTGGGATGTTTGCAATATCATGGGGGGAACTGGCACCCTCATCCCTCTGCAGCAGATGGAGACACAGATGGGTTCACCAACAGTTGCACTAGAAGAGAACCATGATTAAACGTGGGGCCTCATTGGGAAGGTCACGGCACATTTAGCAATTAGAGTGTGGCACAAACAGCATCGCGCTTCCCGTGGCTTTCTCCAGTAATGAATTATTTACAGTCCTTGCAGAGTAATAAAGACTTAGGCTGTTCATCCAAGGAGAATGTGTGAGCTCGAAGACTGCAGTGATTAAAGGCGTGTGGTGATGGAGCACAGTCTTGTGGTGGTGACCATGGGTCACCTCAGGCCCCAGCAGTGTTTGCTTCAGGGAGCCCCTGGTACCCCACCCGAAAGCAAGGCTACAAATCACACTCCAAAATTGATGGCATTCTCAAATCACATACTTTTCTCACCACAAAGGAGATGAATTAATATTTAATAGGGTGGGTATTCTTGATTAAAAAAAAAAAAGGTGAGCAAACCTGTTCCCATTACAACAGCGAGGGTTTTAGCATCATCCCCGGGGAGAGCATCAAACCTATAAAAACACAGATTACTGAGTGCAGTGCAGCCACCACAGGATTCCAGCAGTAATATCAGCTCCACACCATTCTTTGTATGCTTTACAAAGCTTTCCTCAATACCACAAAATTTTTTGCATATGCTTCTCCCCAGCCGCAATCTCAGGCCTCACAGCCAGTCTGATACCACATGTCTGAGGACAGGACATCACCTCTCATATGACCTTGCAGGGCAGAAGCAGATGAGCAAGATGAAGCAACAGCCCTTAAGTACTGGGTAAGAAAGTTTTACATAGCCACTATTCACAAAATCTCAACCCGCTTGGAAAATGGAGGTGCCAGAGAGACTCTTGAATGAGTCTTCTCTACAGCACCTTGTGAAATCACTCATGTCAGCCAGGCACAGTGGTGGGATGGTGTGGGACACATACACAACTGGCGTGTGAGAACTCAGAGGGCTGCGATGAGAGATATGTGCTGGAAACTAATAATGAACCTACCTACAGGGACACAAAAGCCTGAGGGCAAGATCCCAAAAAGTTCAAGCCAACAGGTCTGAGTAGAAAAGCCCCCGATACCTTGTTTGGACAAATTCTCAATGGGTCTAAAATAAAACAACCCAGCTAACTAGTGAGTTTGGCCTCTAGCCTGAAGTCTGATGGACCAAGACTATCCCACAGTTGGATCGGTCATTAAGATGGGAGCTGAAATAAAGGTTCAGAAGGATCTTGCAGGGATGGCTGTCATTTTATGCTTCCCTCAGCAGCGTGCAGTGGCTCACCACAGGAGTCAGTCACAATCCACCCACCACCGCCAGCAGGACCACGCTCTGGGCAGCCCCTCGCCACAAAACCTTTCCAAAGTGGTTGAGGGAGCTGCTATGTGTGGAAACACCTGGCACTGTTGGAGGGAAGATATTAACTGACATATCCAAAATACCCCACAGCAGAGCAACCCTGACAGCCAGCTGGGCTGCTGAGGGCGAAAACAAGATGCTGCTCAGCTAATTGCTTCCAGCACATGATGAACGCCCCTCTGTGCACGCACAAGGTAAGAAACTCTGTTGGTGCCACCATGCATGGCTGCAGCAAGCTCAGTGAGGAGCCATGTGTCACTCTGAACTGTACCAAGGCAAGTGTAGTGGTTCAAGAGGAGAACTGGCAGCCCTAAGCTCTAGGTATTGCTTTGAGGACTCTGTTGCCCATGGGGACCACACACCTCCTTTAAAATACCCGTCCTCAGCAAGGTGAAGATTCTGCTCCTCATCAGAAAATCATCACACATGTTTATGCTTTGTCCTGGTGTTAGCAGACATTTGGGCAAATTTAACTTCCCACGCACAGCAGTCCTGTTGGTACACTTTGTTAAACCAAGACTAGAAATTCTTTCCTGTATCTCTAGAGACTGTCATGAAATATTAATTATAATGTGTCTAGAAATGGGAAAAAAAAAAATCCCTGTTTTGAAAATTGAAAGCTTTCCCATTAACCATGGTCCTAGGCAGTCACCCACTGAAGTCTCTCACACCCCCATGATTCGAGTGGGAGCACATGAGGTCGTGCTTGGCTAAGGGAGACACCAAAGCTATCATTACCCTAGCGCCAGAAGAACTAGGCTCCTGTTGTTAAACCGCAGTTGCTGTATGTTGATTCAAGGATACTCCCCTGCAAGATTTAGGGATGACCTAGTTTGGGGACCTGTATGGCCCTCTGTGTGGAGCAGACCAAAGCTGACTTTCTGCATTTGCACAAGGGCCTAGGTGTGCTGCATAGGCCAGATGAAACTCCAATATCCTCATGTCAAGGTCAGCATCACACTCACCAACCATCCCACCCAGTAGCTCTGAAAGGCAAATGACTACATCTGGAGATACTTTTTCTCTACACTGCTGTGCCCGACTTCTGCTGTTCCCCTACAGAGTGCCAAAGTTTGACATTAAAGCCTTTCTGTGCTCACATGCTTGGCCTGGCAGGCATTAGATCCAAAGCTTCCTAAGACAACGTCAAAGGACAGCGCTCTGGGGTAGGACCTTGTTGAAAAGCGTCACCACCGCTGTCATGTCACCACCCAGCGTCACCACAGAAAACTCCCAGTGACTTCAAATAGTGCTATAAGGGGCATATATCTGGCATACTCAGCAGAGACACTTTGCCCTTACAAAGCTTCTCTGAATTTCATACCACTAAAACACGCACTGCTTTGCGTGAACAGATGAAAATGGCAAAGACACAATTACTGTAACTCTCCTGAATGTTTACCATTTTCCATCCTTATATGACTCCCTCCTCAGAACATTCCCCCAGCAAGCTTAGAAACACAAGAAAACATTCATCAAGGTCAGACAAAGTTTTGAAAGCAATTAGCTGTAAGTAAAATAAATATAAAAACAATTCTAGCCTATACTTAATGACAAAAAGCCTAGTTGTTCCCGTCCAGCACATCCAAAGTCCTTGAGGTGTTGCCAGCACGGGGGATAATGACCCAGCTCCCATGAAATCATTTCTTTCACAGGTTACTGCCTCCAGTTCACTATTTTTCTTTTCCTTACCCTCTCTTTATAAAAAATTTCCTCAGGTACTGGAGGGCCCCGATTTATCCCTCCCCTGGTGGATTTACCTCGGTTGCCCCTTACATGTGTCCATGCCAATGACTCTGTGAAGTTCCAGTTTTCACTAACTTGTCTTAGCCTAGACAGCTGCTACCTGTTTCTGGCATTTTTCTGAGGTTAATAACACCCTATCTGTCACGTCCAAGACCTGCAATTTGGGAACTATTTGGTTTGCAGTGAGTTCTCGGCATCTCACCAGATCCTCACCAGGCATCTTTGGATGGCTGGTTTATGTAGATGAGAAAAATAGGAACATAACGCTTCTGAAGGGAAACCTGCATCTCTTCCCCTTTTCAATTATGCTCATTTTTAGGATTTCCTAAATGTGCCCCCACCGGAATAACAGCTGGCATCCAGCAAGAAAGCAAAGAAACCCTTGCAGGTTTGCCAGACATTTCTAGCACCATCAGGGAGGTATCTCCACGTGAGCTATGAGCCTCGTGAGACCAGGATGATCTCTCATTGTTCCCACACAAATCCTATGCTCTCTTTAGCCCACATGCCACACACCAGTCTCCCCTTGTAGATCTCAGACTTTACTACAGCCTCTGCTGGAGAATGCAATAGCTCAACTAGCAGAGCTTTTTGGGTCTTCTGATAACTTTTCCTGCTCTAGACCACCACTGACTTCTGTGCTCCTGTCACAAGGGAAAAACCAAAAGGCATTAATCCACCGCATTTGTAAATCCAGAAGAAAAGCCCGTTTTCTTTGCTGATCCTTAAAACTTGGAGGCAATCCATCATCTCCAGGGATGGGAATGGTGCTGCATGGCTTTCGCTGCCCCCCAGGTAAGGACCAGGATCACCTTTGTGACTGGAATTTGGGCTGTCTGGAATAATCAAAGGAAGGACAATAAAGTGAACTGGAGCAAAGTTTCCATTATCAGACACAAAAGTATGAACATCTCAAATGATGTATAGCTAAAGTTTTCTTAAGGCTGCCAGGAAAGATGCTTTCTTCAATATTAAACAACTCCAAGAACAGATAGTATCTTGTTTCACTTCTTTGGCCAAATGTCCAAATGTTTGTTTTGTGGGTCAGTTCTTTCTTCAATCTGTTGAGAGGTCTCTTAAAGTAATGTAGGATTTGCCTTGGCAGAGGGGTCCATTTTTGTCCTCCCCTCCTCACCCCTTCACCAGCTATCTTACCTGACCCTGGAGGTATCGCTGCACAAATTAGACTTTGGAAATCTACCTTGGGCAACTCACTTGACTCACTCTTGCTTTATTTACCCAGTCCCTTGAAGAGGGACAGCACTTAATTGACTCCAAGAAGGATTCTGAGATCTTTGGCAGAATGATCTGTCATACATGGTGAAGACTCATTTTGCATGGGTTGAGCATTTCTGTTCATAGCCAAAGGGCAGTTTCCATGGTCAGTTTAGTTCACAGCACTGGACCACTAACTAGTGGAGGTTATTTATCTTTACTTAGGAAGGCTTTTGACACTGCCTCTAACAAAACCCTCACAGGCAAACTGGTGAAGTACAGGTTAGATGAGTGGACAGCGAGGTGGACAGAAAAGAGGCTGAACTGCCAGGCTCAGAGGGTTGTGACCCACAGCACAAGGTCCAGCTGGATGCCACTCAGTAGCAGTGTACCTGAGGGTTTGATGTTGGAGCCCCTACTGTTTAGCACCTTGAGTAATGGCCTCAGTGCTGGGGCACAGCACACACGAAGTGAGTTTGCATCCAAAACAAGGAGGAGTGGCTGCTACAATAGATGAATGTGCTGCCCTCCACAGGAACCTGGACAGGTTGGAGAAACGGGCTGGAAGGAGCCTTGTGAGGTTCAGCACTAACCCTAGGCACCAGGAGAGGCTAGGGACCAAGCCAGCAATGTGTCCTTGTGAGAAAAAACACCAACAACCTCCTGGGTTTCATCAGACAGAGCATTGCCAGCAGGTTGAGGGAGGTGACCTTTCCCCTCTCCTTAGCCCTGGTGAGAGAGAGTCCAGTGAAGGACTATGAAGATGATTAAGGGTTTATTTAGATCACCTGTCATACAATAAGAGGCTGAAAGAGCTGGGACTCTTCAGCTTGGAGAAGAGAAGGCTCAGGCAGATCTTATCAATGTATATAAATACATGAAGAGCGGATAAAAACCCCCTAGAGCCATACACTTCTCAGTAGTGCCCAGTGAGAGGACAAGAGGCAGTGGGCACAAACTGAAACACAGGATAATCCATAAGTAAAGTCTTTTTTACTGTAAGTGTGATCAGGCACTGGAACAGGTCATGCGGAGATATTCCATCCTTGGAGATATTCAAAGCCAGCTGGCCACAGGTCTAAGCAACCTACTCTCACTGACTCTGCTCTGAGTAAGAGGTTGGAGTAAACAATTTCCAGAGGTGCCTTCCCAGCTCAGCTCTTGTGTGATTTTGTGACCCTGGAAAAAATGCAATTACAGTCTTGGGGCATGATCTAGAGGCTAAACGCCTTCAGCAGCAGCATTCCTTTTGAGGGCTCGACTGGATCTCCTTTCAGATATGTTCTCGCCTTAGTCATTGGTAACAATAAGCAGTTGAATCCTATAAAGTTTTAATTTTAAAGTTATCATAAAACGATGCCTTTTTATATTGTACAGTGCTCTGGAGTCAAAATTGTCCATGATAACAGAAGTCGAGCTTATCTGGCTGCATGCAATTGTTTATGAAAACTAATAAAAGCTGGTACTAAAAGGCCAGAGAGGTCTGGATCTTTTCTGTGAATATGGGTGGGAGAAGAACTCTTCAAGGCTCCTGCTGCCATTGTGGTTTATGCATGACAATGGGCAGAAAGATTCTAAAAATGGAGAAGTGTTTCCAGATTAAAAGAGTGGCTGAACTGGATTTTGGTCAGCTACCTCAAAGGAGATGAAGAGCCTCTTGGAGCACTGGGTCAATCCATAGGGCAGGCAGAGGACCTGGTGGACTCAAAGGTTATGTCTACATGTCTAAATGCTCCTTCATGATGGAGCAGTCTATAGCCCCTAGGCCAAGTTGTAGAGCGAATGCAGCTATACTGTGGGGGTGCAAAGCCTGCTGGAACAGAAGTGGAAGACTTCTGTTGGAGAAGGAAGCCAAATCTAGCCCAGTCTCAGTCCTCTGGAGTGATCTGGAGTGAACTATCTCCAGAATAGCACCTGAGTTTTTGTTTCAAAGAAACCTGTTTGGTTCACTCCAAAAAAGATCCAGGGAATGCACTAATATTCACGCAGGTGGACACTCAGTGGCCCAGGACCTGGAACTGCAGTGAGAGGATAAAATATTTGCAGTAAACAGACTTAAAGCAGCAAACACCAGCATCTGGGCAGCACTCTACTGTTGCCTGGGCTGGCAGGGTCCACTGAGATACCCTGAGGCTTCCATTGTCTTGGTTTTCCTTGACATTTTAGACTGCATCTCCTGTGGAGCATCTGAGATGGTATTAGACAGAAATCTGATTAAGAAACAAGAACAATACAAAATCAATGCCGCGTACATTAGGTGGATTAACAGCTGGCTGACTGGCAGGTCTGGAAATGTAATTTCAAGTAGGAAATTATCATCCAGCATCTGAATCTCTAGCGAGGCTGATTCTTGGCATCACGCTATTGAATTGCACTTAGCAGTGACTGGGTAGGCAGGGGGGAGCCGTCCACATCGTGTGCTCAGCTAGATGAACGAAATGCGTGCACTTCAGTATGGGCTAATGGACAATCTAACACGGATGTCTATAGATAGATTAGGTGAATCACTGTCTAAACCCTGCTATTGGCTGTGTTGTCCTGAAAGGAATCCCCAAGTGATTTCTATGCACGGTAAGGTTGAAATTTAGATGAATCATACCCAGAGCATGTTCCTGCTACTTCGATAATGTCTCTACAGGCAGAGCTTATGACAATATCCAGGAAGGTGAAACTAGGCAAATTCAGACTACAAACGAAGCTCGGCTTTTTAAATGTTAAAAGTTAGAACAATTTGCCAGGACCGAGGTGGATTCTTCATCACTGAAAATGCTACAGTGAAACGGGAAGCTTTTCTGAAGTTATCCTCCGTTTTAAGGAGGAATTCATTCAGGGGAGCCCCAGGGTGTGTAATATCCAGCCCAGAGTTCAGACTGGCAAATTTCAGCAATGCCTTCATCTCCTTATTTGCCCTGCCAGAGATGGGCAATCAGGTACCACTCAGAAAATCCCTACAACTTTTAGCTTAATACTAACACACGCTTAGAGCTCTGCTTGTTGCCCTTGAGCTCCAGCAATGGAGGAGAATTCAAGACCACAGCGTAACTTGGATTTCTAAATCCAAACTGGGCCCTACATGGGCAGACTGAACCCCAGGTTGTCTGTGCAAAGAGAAGGGAATAGAATGTGATTATTAAAGAGGAAGAACACAGAATGAAAAACTGAAGCACATTTACAACTCTGAAATTCTTACTATGCAACTTCAAGCTGTGACACTTGGGTTGTATTGCAGCCAGGGCATAGCAGGGTTTTCTTTAGTACTTTATTTTCTCCCAGTGTTCAGAGGACAGCTCAGGAACAACAGACCTTGACATGATCACAGGATTGGGGAGAGATTTTACAGTATGGGGCTAAAGCAAACTGAAAATCTTCCACCTTTTCAACAGTTTTTACAATTTTTTGTGGACTGTGCGATGTTGTGTTGCCTATGACACAATGCACCTCAGGCCAGGGCTCAGATCACAGCGTAATGAGCACAATTCAAGGACTGATATGCAATAGAACTCAGCTGGAAACAAAGCCTAGCAGAGATTAATTCCCCTGCACATCCTCATACTAAATTTTCATACTTAACTGGGATAATTAATTGCAAAGGTGAGCTATCTAATTGTTGATTATCATATTACATATGGCAGAGTATCGTATTAGATAGGTAGGAAGCCTTGCCTGTTTCAAAGTGTTGGCATGGGCAAGGGAACAAGAGGGAAGAGCAGAAGAGCCACAGGAAAAAGAGAAACACACAGGAAAACGGGATTGAGGAGCACAGCACAGGATAGTGACAATAGGATACTGAACAATGGCCAGAAGCTCAGCAACTACTAACATCCACCTTCACCCAACCCTGCCTTTGATATCAGAAAAAAGAACTGTGTTGCATAAATTTACCACATGGTACCATATCATCATTAATTAAAGAGATCTGTGATGTAGGAGTGGAAAGTTCATGGGTGATAAAGGGGAACTTTCAGGATATGGTCTCCCAAGGAGTTATCATCTCAGCCAGATATCACACACACTGGACCTTGATATAGGAACTCTGCAGCTGGCATCATTTCATCAGGTAGTGAAACAGAGATAAAGGAAAATGAGCCCGTTTTGGTACTGAAAGGGCTTTTACAACTTTTGTTTCTTGGCCTCACTACTTGGTTACTCATAAGTGTAAGAAGCACTTTATGGACATGGAGTTACACACTGGGCACAAACCAGAGATGTTTGTTTTCCAGAAATGAGTTATTTTATGCACCACTGATGTGAAGCTTCTCACTGGATGGCCGTGGCTGGTTAAAGATCAGCTTTCACGCTGCCACTCTGGGCTTGAGGAGAAGGGACATGGAAAATAACTGGGTCTGTAGAAAGAACGTAGCCAGGTTGTATTAACTGTGCCCTTTCTGAGGCGCTTGAGACAAACAAACCGCTCTGAAAATGATGTCTTCAATGTCTGTGAGCACTGGCGACCACTGAATGGCAAAGTATAAATGAAAAGATGGCCTTTAACTACACTGCGATCGCCGAAGACCATGTGGATGTTGTGTCCTGACGTAATTAATGCCACCTTAGCATGACTTCATGCTAACTTGCTCGCAGTCTGTGAAAGATTATTGCTTAATCCCATCAAGGTACATCTAAAATGAATCTCTCTGAAGCTGCTTTGGCTATATAACCCTCTCATCAGGACAAAACTCACCTTTGCACACATCAGAATGGGAATAAGACTGTGAAAAAAAGGGAAAATGAGGCTGAAATCAAACCTGCAATCTCTGTCCTGGGGATCCTTTAATTAAAATGCGGATCCTCCACAGGCTTACAAGAGGTTTCCCCAACATCAGGAATGAGAGGAATGTAGATTGAATATCAAACTTTTTTCCCTTGTCGCTGTATTGATATTTCTACATCAATTCATTAAGAGATCACCTTTCCAAAGACCTTCCACGTTCAGAGAATTGTTTAGACATTTGAAATAGAAATCTGCGATACAGAAATATACAGTTAAATTTGCAGAAAGCCCTAAATTCACAGAACCAAAAGGCTTCTTAGAAAAGCGAAACCTACAGAAAATTTAAATGTTGAAGTGGATGAAGGCTGGGCAAACCTTTCAAGAGCACTAGATGAACTGCCCCTGCTTGCTGTCCTTAGGACCAAGCACTTTTTTTAATGCCACATGCAGCTTGATTTATGGGACTACTCCCATTCACTTCAAATCTAGGATGCAATACACAAATTGAGGTCGTGGTCTTGGAGTGGTTTCTCTACATGTGAGGGTCAATACACACGTGAAGCTCCAGGAAATCCTGATCAGCTGTACATGCTGTTGTGTAGCCCCTTCTTGGAAACTCAAAACGAACCCCACGGAGTGACAACACCGCAGCTGGGGAAGGGTGTAGAAAAGGCAAGGGGCTCCAGCTTGCAATATGGATCGTAGGTTTGGCCATGTTAGACCCTGCTTTTAACTTTGCAGTGAAGATAATATCTGTTAGATTGGCACACTACTGTTAAAACCAACAGCAAAACTGGCTAGTTGGATAGAAAACCTGGAATTTCTGGTTGTGCTTCCACTGCAGAGTCCAACATCATCATAGAATCATTCAGGTTGGAAAAGACCTGGGATCATCGAGTCCAGCCACACACTGGTCCTGTTGCTAACAAGGACCAGATTCTCGGTCCTACACCTTTTTCTGTAAAGCAAGCACCATGCCTGAGAGCCCTTACCCAAACGCTGTGTGTACCAGGGCTGTCAAATACCCGAGAGGGACTGGATGCTCACCTTCAACAGGTGAATGTGACACCCAAAAGTCACTCAGGCTGCAAATTCCTGTAGACGGATTCAATACAGGAGAAGCCCCACCATGCTCTGCCAAATATGAAAACGATCCTCTCCAGTGCTCCTTTCCCCGGTTCGACTTGCAAGGCAATGTAAGCCCCTGGTGCCAATCCTGATTTGCATGGAAAGAAAGGAGAAAGTGGTTTCTTGGGAAGCTGGAAGAAATAAGACCAGCAGGATAGAGGCTGCACTTGCTGCTCCTCCAGTTGTGCTCTTATAGGCAAGAGAATGTATAAGCCACTGTCTGAGCTATGAATTGTTTATTTGGACTGTGTCACTCTAAATATCTCTCTGGTGGGAATGCCAGGAAGGATTTTGTCACTGGACAAAATGAGAGGGTCTCCTGTTTTTCAGATCAAGTTTTGAGAAAGTACTAAAACGCTAAGACAGTTTAAGATTCCTCTTCCTTAAACATTGCAGCCCTGGCACGTCCCCTGAGATGTGCCTTTTGGGGCAGTGTTGACTCCATCTGATCACCACCCTTCACAAGATGCTTTAGGGACAAATGTCACCAAATTCCCCATCCGGACACTCAGATTGCAGAGAGGTTTTCAATATTTACTCTCTAGCACCATCTAAGTGCAGCCCTAAGTAACACAGACCAGCGCTTCCCTTTCAGAGCCTTTTTTCTGTGCCCTGACTGTGTTTCTCCCCTCACCAGGAGATGAAGACTGCCACCAAGCACCTTTGTGGCCCACTTGCCAGTCCAATATACACCTTCTCAAGCGGTCGGTGGTCTTTGGGCCCTGGCAAGAGACCTGCGGTCTGTCCCAGGTCACCATGCACCGGGTGCATCTGTTAGGGTTGTTGGGAGGTCTTCTGCTGTCAGTGATGGTGCTGCATGACATCCTTCACCAGCCACCTACCCACACTGCACTCTTGCAAATTAAAGGCAAAAAAAATAAATGAAGTTTCCACCTCTGATAATGTTTGGAGCACTTCCTAAGTCCTCACACACCAGCTGTGGTGGGGAGTGGAGCCAAGGCTATAATTGACACTGTGACATCTGTGGCGCTCCAGGAGGAAGCCACCCATGGTGCAAGTGTAAGGGTCTGAGCTGCGGCTGCCCTGAATAACCCATACTTGTTTCTGTGGGAGACACCATAATTACACCACCACTGCTCAGACACGGTCATTATTTGAAAGGCAACATGCCTAACATGCTTCAGGAGTCATTCTGCAGGGCTGGAGGGTCTTGCCTTGATTTGCTTCAGTGCTGACTATTCTCAGCCACCCCACAGGCACCATGTCCAACCACGGGAGCCAACATGGGCAGTGAGGCTGCCTGCAGTGAGGAGCGCCCAGCCTGGCTCTCTGGAGAGATCCTGTGGACAGCCCCTGCTCAGCCCTTCTGCAAACCCAAAGTGAGCCTAAATCAGCGGTAGAAAAAGAGGGTTCTCGTTTTGGCAGCTCAGTTAGACCTCATGAGGATGGGACTGTGCTGATGGGGCAGGTCAAAGTAAATTCTTTGCACCAAATTTACGCCAAATGAAATGGACAGGTGCTCAGGTCATCCACATAAAAAGAGCTGTTGAGACTAAAGTGTAGATTTTTAAATGGACTATTTTAACTAGACCAATTTAATCATGCTTAATTATTGCTCTGCTTAATTATTACTTGTGTTTAATTCTACTTAAGTTCTCACCCGACCTGAATATATCACCACTCCTGCATCTTAGGACAGTGACCGAATTGGAGATGGGAGGTAGGCTTGAGTGCCTGGGGCATCTCAAGATTCGAGGTGACAAAAGCTTGTGTGTTATGCTTGGAGGCCTACCAGAAAGCTGGGGAGGGACTTTTTATGAGGGCTTGTAGTGATAGGACAAGGGGTAATGGCTTTAAACTGGAAGAGGGGAGATTTAGATTAGAAATTAGGAGGAAGATTTTCACTCTGAGAGTGGTGAGACACTGGTTGCCCAGGGAGGTTGTAGGTGCCTCAACACTGGATGTGTTCAGGTCTAGGTTGGATGGGGCTTTGAGAAACCTGGTCTAGTGGAAGGTGTCCCTTACCATGGCAGGGGGCTTGGAACTAGATGGTCTTTAAGGTCCTTTCCAACTCAAACCATTCTATGACTCTATTGTGGTAACAGAGATAATAGAATTGAAACTCACAGGGAACAAAAGGAAGACACAACAGTCCCTTTTGCATTTGGAAACTCTTTGGAGACTGTTTTCATTCTGCACACAATAGAGAGAAGTGCCATTTGCTTTGCTGAATTCTGCATTTGAAAATCTTCACACTGCTAACGACCAACAGCAAAAAGTACCATGGGTCAGCAAAGTAGAACTAGAGTGCCTTGGAAAACAGACAGATGATTCTTACATGTGATAAAAGCTCCTTTTCAATTTTATTGGTGTGGTGTCACACTAACCAAGCCCTTTCTAAACAATAGACAGTAATTCAGGCATTAATGTGAGGTGAAGGGTTATATGAATGACTGACCTTCTGGTATCCTGGCCACACTAGAACAGAAATATTTTTATTTTATCAGAAGTGCATAATTATTTTGCAATTTTTTTTTCTGCAATGCATAGTCCAAGGGCAATCAAACCAGACTTCAAGGCCTTGGGCCAGTTGGTAGGGGAATGTGGGGCGCAGGTTCTTTTTTTCTCTCTCCCTCCAGTTGTGGGCAGTGACATTGGAAGAAACAGATGGACCCAGTCTATTAATACATGGCTCCATGACTGGTGTCACTGCCATAATTTTGGGGTTTTTGATAATGAGATTGTCTACGTGGCACCAGGCCTGCTGGCGTTGGGTAGGAATCACCTTTCTCAAAGGAGGAAGAAGGTCTTTGCTCATGAGCTAGCAAGGCTCATTGACAGAGCTTTAAACCAGATTTGAAGGGCGGGAGAGGGATCATATCAGGCTTGCCCATGACAAGCTGTGGGACAACACACTAAGGTTAGAGGGACAAAGTGCTAGTGAAGGCTCTCAGCCTGTTGCTCTGAGACGTGCTGGGTACCCTGCAGCACACCAGAAGTCTTATGGACATGAGCTGGGGGGTCCTGAGCTAACAGGAGCCAACAGGGAAACACCAGTGAAATAACTCAAAGGAGTTAAGAGGTGTTCCCCTAAGGAGGTGTCACAGTCGGCAGCTCAGCTGAAGGGCCTCTACACCAGTGCAGGCAGCATGGGCAACAAACAGGAGGAGTTGGAAGCCGCTGTGCTGCTAGAAAGCTATGACTTGGTTGCCATTACTGGAAGTTGGTGGGAAGAATCCCATGACTGGAGTGTGGCTATCAATGGCTACAGGCTGTTCAGAAGGGACAGATGAGGAAGGAGGAGTGGAGGTGTTGCCCTCTACATCAAGAAATGGATAGAATGTGAAGAGCTGTCCCTGAAGAATAGCCATGAGCAGATCAGAAGGTTATGGATAGGAATTAGAGACTGAGGCAGCAAAGGGCACCTTGTGGTTGGTGTCTCCTACAGGCTACCCAATCAAGAGGAGCTTATTGGTGAAGTCTTCTTACTCCAGCTACAGGAGGCTTCACACTCACGGGCTCTTGTCCTGCTGGGGGACTTCAACCACCCCAACAATCTGCTGGAAAAGTAGCAGAGTGAGCTGTAAGCAATCCAGGATAGTCCTGGAATGCACTGAGGATAAATTCTTAATCCAGGTAATAGACAGCCCTACCAGAGGAGGTGTGATACTGAACCTGATGGTCACCAATGCAAGTGAGCTAATTGGTCACATCCAGATTTGAGGTAGCATGGGCTGCAGTGATTACGAACTGGTGGACTTTGAAATCCTGAGGGAAATGGGTCAGGAGAGGAGTAAAGTCAGGACCCTGAATGTTAGGAAAGCAAAATTCCAGCTTTTCAAGGAGTTAGTCAATAGAACCCCCTGGGAAACTGCCCTCAAGGACAACAGAGCAGAAAAGGGCTGGCAGATCATAGAATCATAGAATGGTTTGGGTTGGAAGGGACCTTCCAAGGTCATCTAGTCCAACCCCCCTGCAGTCAGCAGGGACGCCTCTAACTAGATCAGGTTGCTCAGAGCCCCATCAAGCCTGGCCTTGAACACCTCCAGGGATGGGGCCTCCACCACCTCCCTGGGCAACATGATCTAGCATTCCACCACCCTCATAGTAAACACTTCTTCCTAACGTCTAATCTAAGTCTGCCCTTGTCTGGTTTACAATCAGTTCCCCTCATCCTATTGCTACAAGCCCTTGTAAACAGCCACTCCCTGGCTTTCTTGTAGGCCCCCTTCAGGTACTGGAATGTTGCTATATGGTGTCCTCAGAGCCTTCTCTTCTCCAGGCTGAACAACCCTAACTCTCTCAGCCTGTCTTTGTAGGAGAGATGCTCCAGCCCTATGATCATGTTTGTGGCCCTCCTCTGGACCAGCTACATCAGGTCCATGTGCTTCAGTCTTCAAGGACACTTTCCATAGAGTGCAGGAACTCTCGATCCCCAGGTGTAAAAACTCAGGCAAGGCAGGCAAGAGACCAGCATGGCAGAGTCGAGACCTGCTGGTCAAACTAAAGGGCAAGAAGGAACTGCACAGGTGGTGGAGGCAGGGACAGGTATCCTGGGAAGAGTATTGGGACACTGCCCGGTTGTGTAGGGATGGGGTCAGGAAGGCCAAGGCACGTCTGGAGCTGAACTTGAAAGGGATGCAAAGAGGATCCTTCTACAAGTATATCAAGCAGAAAAGGAAGGTCACAGAAAGTGTATCTCCCAGATGAGGAAGACTGGCAAGCTGGTAGCTACAGACAAGGAGAAGGCTGAGGTACTCAACAACGGTTTTGCCTCAGTCTTCACTGGCAACTTCTCTTTACACACCTCTGGAGTGAATGGACCACAAGACAGGGACTGGGAGAGCAAAGTCTCTCCCGCTGTAAGAGAAGATCAAGTTCATGTCTACTTGAGAAACCTAAACACACCTAAGTCTATGGGACCTGACGAGATGCATCCCAGAGTCCTGAGGGAATTGGCTGATGCCGTTTCCAGGCCACT
>JAVSBS010020638.1:20221-41400 GCA_033124195.1 Coracias cyanogaster | reverse complement strand
GATGTCTGCAACCAGCCATGACAGAGGCCTACAAGAAAGGTGAGGAAAGACTTTTTACAAGGGCTTGTACTGAAAGGATGAGGAGTAAAGGGTTCAAACTGGAAGAGGGTAGATTTATGTTAAATGTAATGAAGTAGTTGTTCACTATGAGGATGGTGAGGCAGTGGAACAAGTTGCCAAGGGAAGCTGTGGATTCTTCATCACTGGATATTTTTAAGACTGGGTTGGACAGGGTCTTGCACAAGCTGATCTAGTGGAAGATGTCCCTGCCAATGGCAGGGTGGTTGGAACTATATGATCTTTAAGGTCCCTTGCAACCCAAACTATTCTATGATTCTATGATATTTCATATCATATGATGTCATATTCAGCAGTATAAAGCTGGGAGATGAAGAAGGAAGGAACGGAGGTTCAGACTTAAGGCATTTGTCTTCCCAATTAACTGTTATGTGTGATGGAGCCTTGCTTTCCTGGAGATGGCTGAACACCTGCCTGCTGATGAGAAGTAGTGAATGAATTCCTTATTTTGCTTTGTTGAGTGCATATCTTTTGCTTTACCTATTAAACTGTCATTATCTCTACGGGTTTTCTCACTTTTACCCTTCTGATTCTCTCCTCTGTCCCACTGAGGGGATGTGAGCAAACAGCTGTGTGGAGCTTAGTTATTGGCTCAGGTTAAACTAAGATAGTCCTTTCTGGCACCCAGTGTGAGACCTGAAGGGTTCAAAATTTGATTGCAATGTGCTAGATCAAATTTATAGCTGTTATTGCTGTTTAGCTCTTAACCGGCAGGCTTCTGTGCTTGCCATGGGGCTTGCTTGTCTTACTGTATATTAGAGTCTAGTGCTCATTAGTGGCCGATTTTTGCTTTTGCTGCTTGCTGTACTGCTTATCCTCTTACTCTGCTGTGCCTGGGAACATTTTGATAACGGCAATGGCAATGCGCCTGGACTGGCAGATGGCCAGGGCATCAGTGCTGTTTCTGTGCTGCTGTATTGGACAGACTGCAACTCCATTGTGAACTCAAGTCAAAGGGACTGTGACCTATGGATGAATCCATGTGAGAGAAGAACACTCCAAAGCATCTGTGGCAGTGGATAAGCCCACAACAGAACAGGTACATCTTGAAGCATCTGTGGCTGTGCATGAGGTCATGTAGGAGCACCTCAAAATGTTTGGCCAAAGATAAGTCCATGATAGAGCAAGTACATCCCTGGAGGGACTGCAGTCATGAGTAAGGTCATGTTAGAGTAGCTTTACTTTTGAACAGACTGTGGCTGTGGGTAATGCCGTGCCAGAGCATGTATATCTCTGAAGGCATTGTAGCCCATGGAGAAGGAAGGCCATGCTGGAACACCTGTACCTCAAAGTGACTGTGGCTGTGGATAATTCTATGTCACAGCAGGTATACCCCTGAAGACGCAGTGGCTCGTAGATAAAGCTCCACTTGAAGCAGGTAAACCCATAAGGGACTGCAGTCTGTGGATAAGTCCAAGCCAGAGTAGGGGCAAGGGGAGGAGTTCATTACAGTGTTAAACCCAATGGTCTGGTCCAAAGGGGCCAGGGGTAGAGATTGTAATGGAAATACCTTTAACTTGTTGTAACTCGAGGTTTGAGTTGCATGTGATGGGAATTACTACCACAGGAACCACCTGATCCAGTGGATGACAAGACTTACAAGAAGTGCAAGTGCAGCAGTGACTGGACCTGAACTGTTTGATAAAACATTAAGTATTTATTTCTCTTCAGAAATAGAAATAGACTGAAAGATGTCAGCAAGATGCCTCTCAGTTGATCAGATATTACACATGGACTTAGTGATTTGCAGAAAAGGGTTCTCAGTAGAGAATGGTTGGGTTTGAACAGCCACAGCCTCAATGAACAGTATGATGTGCCCAGTGAGTTTGAGAAAAACAGCATTTTGTCATTTTTTTGATCACTGGACAAAAAGACAAACTTGTTGAACTCAAATTTTAACAGTACATGCTTGCTTGTTTTGATTTGCGTTGGACAGAAGCTATAGTTTAGATGCATCCCAGCAGAATATACCACTAAAACTGCTCAATATTCCCACACTTATCTCAACCTCATTGATGACAGAAAGTGCATGTCTCACCTTCTAGCACTATGCTGCAACATTTCTGATACAGTCATTGCAATCTCTATTACTTCACTCATATCTGAGGTTGGGAAACCTGTAGCAGGCCAGTTCAGAATAGAAGGATGAGCTGAAGTCTCTGTTGTTTATCCCTGAAGCTACTGTGATTCAGGGAGCGTTTCTGACATCTGCAAAACCAGAGGGAGCCTTTTCCAAGCTCAGCTGACCCAATGCCCTGCAGCACATAACAGCCCTCCATAGTATCCATACTGAAATATGCATTTTAGGGAGAAAATTACCATTGCAAAATTGCCGGAAATTTAGAGACCTTTAAGTGGAACACCAACTTGCACAAGGCTGAATTTCAGTCTTTGGAGCACTACTATCTTCTGGCATGCACAGAGCACTAGTGAATATATTGCTCAGTGTCTTTTATTGGAACAGTGTCTCTTCCTTGGCAAAGCTCATTTACTTCATTGGCTGAACCTTCTTTATTGTTATAAAATTGTATTTACTTAATGTGAAACACTAAAGAGAACCACAGACTAGATTATATTAAATAGTAGGAATTAGAGCCCAAGGGATTAATTCCAGCAAAATGCTACTGAAAGGTAAAACTTTCCTCTTGCACACCATACTTGAGCCATTCATTTCAGGGAGTGGATCATGAAATTATGTATATTCCTCATACTTGCAACAGTAAGCAAAGTTTTCTGAACTTCTTTGGAAAGTTTGAAGATTTTATGTATGTTCAAAAAAAGGTAAAAACTGAAGTATCATGAAAGGATTATCTCTTCATCTGTGACTAAATGGTTGGTTCCATTTGCTGTCAACTTCATTAGAAGTCATGAGTCAGACCCACCCATCTGGTTTGCATAGCTTTCTTAACATAAAACATCTGCAAATCTCACTACACCGGTACTATTCCATGAATTATTGTTGATTAATTCAACCAGTTTTATCAAAAGTTGCTTTAGGGTAAAATCAGAACTATCTTACTCCCACTGATTAGCAAAAGAAATATGTTAATTTTTCAACCCTTCATAAATTAAGTAAAACAACAACAACTAACAAACTTCCTTGTGTTTCTATAAGCTAAATTTCCCTCATTCCATAGACACTTACCACAAGAAATAACATATTTCTCATGAATTCCAGTACTAAGCTGCATTCACGGTATCCTAATCAGCATAACAATATTATCATTATATTTGACTGTTAATTATTTTCTTCTCTTATATTTTAGACTATTCTCCACTCTTCTTTGCTTCTGACTAAAAGAAGAATATATTTTATTATTTTTCATTCTCCCTTTAAAGACTTTCATGAGGAGAATGCTAATATTACCACAATTAAAATGAAATGTTCAAGCAGAGCTGTCTCATTCCAGATCTTTGAGTAGAGCTATGCAGAGCTAGTTGATTTAATTGAACTAATGAATTCAGCCTTCAATACTCCATGCAGATATTCTTTTACTTTAGCAGCTTTATTAAAGGTTTTCTATTAAAAGTCACATTAAATTGGGAAATTTATTTGTCTGCATATTCTGAAATGTACATGTTGATTTCTCCAATTATTGTTGATTTCTCCAATTATGTGTCTGACTTTTTATTGTACTTTGAAATATTTTCAGAAGCATGCACAGAGCATTTATATTTATAAGAATGTCTACTGTTTCATTAGAGAAAGTAATGTTCTTGCAGGTAGCAAGATCTATTTATTCTGTCTACCAAATTTTTTTGTGATCTTTGTTTTCTTTACATGCTCCGTACTGGTGTTGCACTAAGCACCACTTTGCTGGTAAGGTTCACAGGATGGCCAGGTGCTGAGGGCAGATTCAGCTCCTATTAAAGCTGACATGATTCAGACTGTGGGTGAGATAAGGTTTTTCTTTTAAAGTTTGATATAACTCATTTTTTAAGTCAGCCTTTCCCTTAAGGTCTAATTCAGCTATACACTGAAGTCCATCAAAAGACAGACATTGTCTTCAGCTGAGGTGGACTGGGCCCTCAAGGGCACAGTAAGCACGTTTACACCATGGGCAGACGGTATATTTTTTCCTTTGGAGAAACAGAGGACTTCAACTTTCAGAAAAGGAAGCTAAGACTGATATTCAGTACTACATATTTTTTTTCTTTATGAAGTATTTTGTAAAAATTGGGGAGAAATAGATTTTGTCTTTGTTAAAAAGCAATCAATTTCATAAATACAATTGTTTTCACTAAGAAACTTGGCTTGTTTTGTGGTCTGAAATATTCTCTGTGAATAAAGTTGGAATCTACTTGTATAGGTTTTTTTCAGATAAGTTTTAAGATAGATATCCATATTATTTATATTTATATATGGAGCTATTTAAATAGGTTCATTTGTTGAAGGAAAGAAACAGTAAAAATCTTGCAAAACATTAAACATGCATGTTTAATTAAACATGTGAGTATCTTCTTTTTTAACGTTGGTAGTAAATACCCATTAATTCAGAGGAAGGTGAATTCATTACGGTAGAATGTATCTAGCTGGCACAATTCTAAGCAGGGGTTTTATTCTATTTTACTTTATTTTATTTTGTATTCTGTGCTGCCTAGAGGATACAAATAATGTAAAAACTACATTTTCCAGGAACACTACAATAAACATCAGGAACTATAAGGCAACAGGAAATCCTCGAATTAAGGATTACCCAGTTTAAATGAATATAAACTTTTTTTTTTTTTTTTTCAGATTTGCCAAGTTAGCAAATTTCTGCTGTGATGTATGGGAATTAACTGCAAGAAAATTACTGTAATTCATGTTTTAAAAATAACATTATAGAAATGTCTGATTGCATTTCTTCACCATGATGTAGAATTATATCCCTTTCCTGCAGAGCTATCTAATTCTCTCCATGTATAGAGGTGCACGCCTTACATATTAAGTTAGGTATCTGAAGAACGTATTCTAAACTTGGTCCTTAATACCAGTCACAAGGAAAACTTTTTTTTTAAGTCAATGTGATTCATAATATAACCTGGACACTTAAAAAGAAAAAATTATAAAAGAATTTGAAAGGAAAAATAATGAAACCCTGTTAGTGCTCTAAGTAAACACTTAAAATTTAAAAAGGAAAATTAAAAATTAAATTATTAATCCATTTTTATTATAATATTTATTATATTTTCCTGAACTACTTTTCCTCAATGTGATTGAATATAGCTTGTATTATAACCTCTTCACATTTTGTGATATGTTGACGTACGCTTAACTACTTTTCTTAAGACAATAGTATTCATTTTTGTCCTCCCTATTTGCCCCCACAATCATATCTGTCTGCTTCACATAGAGCTGTGGATTTATTTCCATAAGATCTTTTACGATGAACAAGGTATTATTCCATTATGCTAAGTAAGATTTGTTGCCCTTGACTGATTAAATTCAAGAGTATCTAGAAATTCTAGATGTCCAGTATTAGAAATGCAGGATCTGATTTTGCAGAGTGTTTATATTGCATTTTATACATTCAAAGCACAATCTCTATTGACTATATTTGCACTTCTATAAATCAGACTCTGTAGTCTCAAGTTAGACACCTAGAAAATGAGAAACATGTAGTTGGTACTCTCCTCTGAAAAACTGAGTTTCAGTGACTTAACTACAATCAGATAATTATACACCCAAGCAAGTACTTTGCTGCCTGGGTCACCAAGTAACTGCTTTACATAGAAGATCCTTTTTTCTTTTTATGCAGTCCTTCAAATGTGCAAAATGTAGATCCACTCTGTGGATCATATCAGGTAATATACAATAACTAGTGGCACCTGTGAATTATCATCCTTTGTGAAATTCATTATGCCAAACACATGAGATAGATACACACTTATTAGTGGATTTCACAGGTATTTGCTTACAGGGAAGGCAATCTCTGTGCTAAAGATGGACAAAACCTATCAGGAATTAAGCAGAGATCTAAGGAGGATTTTGTGCAAACAGAACCATTTTCAAATTTGAGCAGATTTGCATGGGGACTTAAAGAGACTTCATCCCTTCAGTTTCTCAGTCAAAACAGGTTTTGTTTAGAAATGAAAAATCAACAACCTAGGCTTGCATGTTAGTAGAATGATGTATTTGTTTCATGGCCTTATTCTTTGGAACAACTGTACTGCCTAGGCTAACTGAGGAGGAGTTTTAAGTAGGTTGAGATATCATGCATTTCAAATGTAAATCAGATTTTTTTTTGTTAAACTATAACCAACTACAAATATCTAGAGACCTAAATTTGTATGGCACCCTAATGACAAGGTAGTTCTGATGTGCTCCTGTCACAATAGAAAGTTGAATGACTCTCAGCACTAAATTAAGAGACATGATTGGTGGTGCACAGGTTTCAGGCACCATGGTAGGCAGTTTTCAGCTCATTCTTGAAGTTATTAGGGACAGCTTGTGTGCAGCTAGAGGTGGCAGCTTATAATGTTTCTGATTCTTTCATTCCTAGTGTTGTCCTGGCTAGTATGTATGGAGTGGAAAAAGAAATTTTAAAATCAATAGATTTTTCCTAAAAGTTATAAGAAGCTGTAAGAGCAAACCTAGGGCAGCAAAATGAGGCCATATTCCTACTAATTTTAATTTAGGCTATATCTTCTTGCCAGTCTGGGTAAGAAGTCAAAGGAATCAAATCTCAGTATGGAAGCTTATCCTGCATTCATTGTCAAGTTTAGGGGAACTGTACTTCTGACAGAGCCCTTCCTCATATTTTAATTAAAAATATGAGATGCCAGCTCATCTGAAAGATTTGCAATCTACTAATAAGAATGATGTAGATTCAGCCACTGAAAACATCTGGGGAAATTATTTACTGCAAACTTAAAACTTGAAGTGGCTCACAGCTTTTGTTTTGATGAAGTAACATCAGGAAAAATAAAAAGCATTATAATCTTATCCACTATTTCTGCTGTTTCCATGTTATGCACTGAAAACACAAGTATTTAGAATTTTGAGTCTAATAAGACTATGCTACTCTAGAACAGAAAATAAATAGTATGTTGTTATTAGTTTCTATTTGTTGCCTTTTCATTGTCAGACTAGGGCCATCTTATCTGGAGTAGGACACAGCAACAGTCAATATCAAACTAGGCTAGAAATGGCTTTTTTAATATAGTGCCTTTAAATACTAGAACTCTTAGTTTGATTTAAACTTTGTGGTGTAAACATGTAATAACAATATCCACAACCTACTGACACTAAGTCTGGTGGAACACTCCTCTTGTGGAAGAATTAGGAAGTAGCTTTTCATGTTTGAAGAAAAGAAGAAATGGAAATATTGCAGGGGAGCTATAGTAAAAATATTGCAAGGCTCTTTCATGACAGAGATATCCTTACTTTCCAAGCTTTTCACAATTAGACATGGTTTGAATTTTTAAAGATACGATATTATTGAATAAGTTAAGATCATAGAATCATAGAATTGTTCTGTTGGAAGAGACCTTCAAGATCATCAAGTCCAACTGCTAACCCAGCACTGACAGATCACTACTAAACCATGTCCTTAAGTGTCCCATCTACACATTTTTTAAATACTTCCAGGGATGGTGACCCCACCACTTCCCTGGGCAGCCTGTTCCTGTGCTTTACAACACTTTCTGTGAATAAATTTTTCATAATATCCAATCTAAACTCCCCCTGGTGCAACTTGAGGCCATTTCCTCTTGTCTTATTGCTTGCTATTTGGGAGAAGAGACCAACCCTCACCTTACTACAACATCCTTTAAGTTAGTTGTAGAGAGCAATAAGGTCTCCCCTCAGCTTCTTTTACTCCAGATTAAACAACCTGAGTTCTCTCATCTGCTCCTCCTACCACTTGTGCTCTAAACTCTTCACTAGCTTTATTGCCATTCTTTGAACATGCTCCAGATTATCATCTCTCTTAATTTTTTTTACTCTAATTGGATGTAGAAAAAAAATCTTCATCAATCCTGCTGACACCTGTACTAAACTTATTTTCTGGCTTTGAGTGTGCAGTCAGGTATAATTCAGAGTATTAACAATGATTTTTACAGCCTTGTATAGTCTGAGATTTGGGTTTCTAACAGCTCATTGTCATTCTTCTTGCTATCAATTACTAAACTGAAAGGTTTGTACTAGCATGCATTTAAATACTTGTGTAGCTTTAATATGTTGATAACACTGGAATTATTTTATTAATCACGTATCTAGCACAGCCATATATATGTAGTATGTTTATGTCATTCAAACAATAACAACACCACTTAGAAGAGTGATATAAACTGTTGTTTAAAGAGCTGCTGTCCTGTTATAAGCTCTCCTCATTTAGAGACTTTGTTGGTCTCACACTGGCAACCCATTAGTTATCTGGGCAGGCTTTCTTAGCTCTGAAATCTGACAACTTGGGTAAATTATGTGTTACTAAGTGAGTGTAGCTCTATTCAAGTCACAAGATTAACTTTCCCTCATCTTGGCTGCCAATATTCAGTGGTAAGGACTCATAGAGACAGCCCCATGACTTAAAGATTTACTTGCATTGTCAGATTTTGAGTGATGCACTACAGTTCAGGTGTTCAGTGGTTTGTTTGTTTTACTTTTTCCTATGGTCCCACTACTGCTCTGTAGTGAAAAAATGTGCATATAAGAGTAAGTTTATGTTCCTGTTTTTATCAGCCCTAACTACATATATTCTACCCACTTGTCTCTGTTTTCTCTGTATTTGTTATTGTGGTGGGTTAACCTTGGCTGAACACCAGGTGCCCACCAAGAGTCTCTATTACCCCTCTGCACCCCTGTCCCCCGACCCTCTTAGCAGGGTAAGGCAGAAGAAAAATAAGATGGAAAAAAAGGCCCTTGTTAATAAAACCACAAGCAGTTTGGTGAAAACAAAGCAAAGCCAAGCAAGGCTATACATGGAAGTGAAGAAAACAAAGATTTCTCTACTTCCTATCAGTAGGCAATGTCTGGCTCCTTCCTGGGAAGCAGGGCTCCAAGATGCGTAAGTGATTGTTCCAGAGGACAAAGGTGTGCACCCTCCCCCACTCGGCCTCCTCTTTTTCCCTAGCTGTATAGTTGAGCAGACTTTATATGGTATGGAATATCCCTTTGGTCAGTTTGGGTCAACTGTCCCAGTTGTGTCACCTCCTAAGATCTTGCCCCCCCCACCTCACTGTGGGTGGAATGTTGGAAGGAGCCTTGGTGCTGTGCGAGCCCTGCTCAGCAGCAGTCACAACACAGGTGTGTTATCAACACCCTTCTACCTCCCAACACAAAACACTGCACCATGAGGGCTGCTATGCGGAAAATCAGCTCCAGCTCAGCCAGAGCCAATACAGGTATGATGAATGCCTTATACAAGTCAGGAATTTCTAGTCTCTCTGCTTCATTCTGCAAGAACAAAGAGACGCTTCAGGATTCTTATAATTAGTAAATTTAAACCTCAAAATTGGGTACATTTCTATTCTCACACAATGAATACTTAGCTTTCTGGAATTTACCCACTCAGAATATGTTGCTGAGGCTAAAATCTTTCTATTCAGGATCCAGTCAACCACTGATATTTGCAGAGCTAACCTAAATACCCAGAGTGATTTTAATATATCTTTGTAAAAGAAGACTTTTGGGAAAACTCTCATTTTCACTTTCTTCTGATTACTATGAATCATGAGGATATTTTCCCCACTGAATATTGTCCCACACCATCCCTAAGCAGTCACTTGAACTTTCTGTTCTATACCTGCCATGGACTCACCAGTAATAAGACACCAAAGTAGCGAGACAGAGTGTGAGAATGTGGATGCATACTGACTCCAAAGTGCTAGCAGAGCTGTGCTAGTGAGCACACAGCTGCCCTGGAAGTGAGTATCAAGTCTGTTCACAGTAGAGAAGGGTATTTTGAGCAGGAGCAACATCCACCTGTGTTCAGTGGAGGATCTACGGAGCTGTGATTCCCTTCCTTGCTCTAAGGATGTGTCCCAGTGAAAGCTTTTTCTCCTATTCATTTTTACAATGCTTAGTACAATGTCTGGATAAGGATAGTTTGGCCACTGATAGCAAATGAAGTTGTGACTTATTATTCTACTGCACACTGATTACATGTCAGCTTTTACTCACTTTTTTTTCACTTAATTCTATGAAAATATTGGAATTATCTTACCCTTAATGTAGGATAAGACTATACGAAATAACCGCCCTTTCCAAACTGCTGTGAGTCAGAAGTGGTGTAATAACATCCTAGGATCCTAAGTCTGAGGATCCTACCAACAGATACACAGAGTGTTTTTTCCATGCATTTCTAGAATTAACAGCCTCCTTTAAACAATATAATATGCTGTTAGATATAACATATAACAAAATATGTGTTATAGTATATATAATAATCCTACCTGATACAGAGTCACCTGAGCAAGCAAGCACCCAGTTAATGGAGCATATGCCTGCTGTCAGATGTGGAATGGAGTGTGCTTTGGTTGAGACAGAAGCTTGTGTGATGCTGACTGGCCTACATTCTTGCATAGAAAACAGTGAAAAGACTACTCTATTAATTTGGCTAAGGGCTATACAAACCTAATTAGAAATGTTCAGTCCCACAAGGGCAAAAAACTGCAGCTGGAAAGAGCTATTTAAATATTCATTTCTACCCCTAAAAAAAAGGGATAATAAAACATCTAATTTTGTAAAAATCTTCAAATATAAGGAAAAAAAAGATGGTCATAAAATTACTAATTAGTGGTCTGTGTTTACTTCAACATATCCTGCAAAGTTAAACTCAGCCTCACAGTAAAGCACTGAGTTCATACTCTTTTACTGTGAGGTTAACTTTGGGAATTATATGTAATATAAATCATACTTAATTTATGAAGGAAAAATATTGTCACTGTAATCATTGCAGGGGTTGTTTTTCCTTCTGCGTAATAGAAACTTCAAGATGTAAGAATGGCTACCCATAAATTGATTAATTTTGTCTTAATTTAAATAATTTCTTAAAGGTGTTGAAATAACCATGCTTAGTTTTCCTTTCCTCTTTTTTTTTATTTTCTCTTTTGTGATGCAGAATGAACTGAGAAACTGGAAAAAAACCCGTGTATTTCTAATTCTTTTCTATTATTTGCTAACAGCAATCTCTTCAAGTGATAATAAAAAATGACACAGAAAAGCATGTTATTTGACATTGAAAGCTGTCAGGTAAAAGTGAGTTCCAGCTGCCAGATTTATGTCTTGTACTAGGTAATAATCATACAGTGTAATTAACCCGCTAAGTTAAAAAAACACAGCTAGCAATAATCTTGCTTTTCGTTTAATAGTTCTATGAATATGTTCTCAGCATTTAATGTGACTCACTATTAAATAATTTACAATCATAAGCCTATTTTTTTCCTTTCTTTCTTTTCATTCCAGGGTATTTACTCTTACCATAATGACTTAAAAATAAAAGATAACATGTCTCTCCATTTTTATTTCTTGAGTAATCCTAAAACAGTTTGAATTTATGTTTTAGCTCAGGAGGTTTATCTCTAAACACTGTTCAAATTTGACCTCAGGCTTCATGCAGATCACATAACTGTAGGAACAATGACCAGAGGTGGTAAACAGTTTTTAATGATATTATTCCCAGTCCTGGTATCATTAGAGGCACCATCCTTAAATTGCAGTAAAGCAAACATTTTTGTTAAATGCTACACTCTTTATAGGTCATGCTATCTAAATGAGGAGTATAAGGAATATAATTTTCTTGGTCACCATTTTACTATTATAGGCCACAAACCAGAAGACGGTCAGATCTTGGTTTTTTACTTGAATGCATTGTAGTTATTTCTTCTTGGTGCTCGCATTTCATCCACTTGAAAATCCCAGGGGTACTTAGAAGAATTTTGCATGATGAAGTTTTCTTTTAGTATTATTTTCTTCATCATCATAATCCTCTTCATCATCATGATCATTGATTATGGTTCACAGAGGTCAAATAACTCTTTTGTCAAAACAAGTGTCCTTAAAGGGATGTTACTTTCCTATTGTTACACATATTGCTTTTTGTTTGGATTAACTGGATTTAGAAAGGATTATGAATACTTCTAGTTTGTACATAATAACAAAGGCTCCGAATTTGTTAAAATCACTTACTCCCATTTTACTTTGTTTCTGATCCAGTTGCTGGCTGAATTAAAATGCAGGACTACATATATTTCAATCAGAACACACTTAAAATTGGCATGTATATTGTGCGAGGAATTTTTTTAAGTAAAATACTTTCTTCCAAGTGGATTATTTGCTTCCATGGACACCTTTAAGTAATTTCCTGCAGACTTTTGTTTTAAATGGTTTCCCCAGGCCATTTCAGAGACAGTCCTAAGAAATAACAGGCTACAACCTCACTGGTAGGCTCAGCAATGCCAGGGCACAGGCATAAGTATGGGAACCGGACTGTCTATAGCTGTTTGCTATGATTTTGGCTTAGGTCAGCCAGCACTTTAGCTAATAGCTCCATGCAGCGGTCAGGAGTTCGGATAGGTCAAGTAATTTTTCCAGCTTGTGTTTTAAATGCTAGCACTTTCTTTCAGAGGTTAAAATACATTTTTAGTTGGCCACAGGTCCAGGCTTCCTTCAGTTTACCATTACAGCTACAGCCCTTTCCTATCAGAAAACCAAACACCTGGTAGAGGGGTTTTTTTGGACCCTTTCAGGCACGGGAACTGGGAACTGATTTACTTGCAATTTATTAATATCAGCAGTCCATCATATAATGATATGCTCTAAAATGGCTCCACTTCATGAACTATGCTCTGCAAACATAGTTATCTATTTTCTGCTCCTATACCCATGTGCTTTAAAGAAGGCTGAGACATTCTGTAATATGCTGGATAAGCCTAAATTACCTACTCTCTTAGTAGCTTTGCTCAAACCCAAAGGGAAACTACTTTGTTGTACATTGTAAATTGCAGCATGGACCAGAACACATCCTCCTCTGCCTGGCAATTATTAAACACCAAAGGAACTTGGTGTGATCACAGGAAAGAGCTTTAACTTGAAGAATATTATAGAGAATTAGGACAATTACAGGTGTATGTGGTTGTACTGAAATAATTATCTCTTAATAAATGATCCCAGAAGATTTATGCTACTTAAAAATTGCTAGATTCCTCTTTTTTTTGGTCTCTGTTCTAAGAAGAGAATTCACAACATCAATGCTCAATGTAAAAATAGAGAAATTATTAGTGCTACTAGCAAAGAGTATAATGAGAACATGGCATTGAATATAGCAGAGAATTTTTCTGTGTGCAGCACCTTTGACAACCCAGCCATAAAACAGGGCTCTGATTACTGTAGCAACTATTTGAAGAAAGAAGTTCCCCTGCTGAATTTCTCTTTTGGGTTTAAACATAACACACTTGCACATTCACCAGAATTTGCCTTCCAAAGCCACAGCCATGCTTTCTGCTTCCAGAAAATAATGTACTGAATTATTCTCATGGACTTGGCAATCAATTAGAAGAACTCATTCCCAGGGAATATACATATTTATATATAAAAGCTATCAAGTTCCTCCTTTGCTGCTTCTTTAGAAGAGTGTTTCATTGGTTACACTCTGCTTCAGATACTACAGCAGGCTGCATTTTCATGTTTTGTAGCAGATCTACTTTTTTAAGTATTTCACTTGCTTGTGGTGTTCAGGCAGAATTGTAAAAGAGTGCTTCTTCAAATAAAGAACTATGGTCATTACATTTTGCAGAGAATCCCACACCACTGAACTTCAGTGTGATGAAAACCACTTGACTGTAGACATCTAGTGGAAATATTCATAGCTAGAGATGGACAGCAAATTAAGCCTGCTGTGTTACATGCATTGTCCTGCTAGTGTGAGGCATATTAACTGAATTCAACTCTGCAGTCAATAGATTTCTTTCCTCCTCTTAAACATCCAACTCACTGGTGAGCAACAGAGACAGCAGGAAGCAAAAGGACAAATGGAGAAAGAATCTAATAATTATGCACAATATATTTTGAATGCTTGCTAAATATGATAATTTGGTCATTTTGAGTTTTAGAACTTAACAGTGAATTTCATAGCTCTGTAGAATAAACATAAGCTTAGAATTGGTTTATACTTTAAAGAAACATATATTGGTTATGATGTTCAGAAAAATGTAAATAGTTATATCAATTTTAAAAATATTGCCACTAGTAGAAGAACTGAACAACTACGTTAAAATAGCATTAAAGCAACAGAACATTCCACTAAATGGCAGTATATTATTTGCATTTCATAATAAGCTTAGAAAATAAATAATTGAAATTCAGACTTTTCTTGTTCAATTACATTTAGTAATAAATGAAATTACATCTCAGAAGTTTCCAACAATATGCCTCAGTCATGTATTTTCAAAATAATGTATTTTAAATCTTTTTAACTTTTGTTGTTCGAATAAATTTTCATGGCAGAGCATAGCTCAACTTCCTTATACCAAAATGGCAGTTAGTCTCCTATTTCAAAAGTTACATCATTTCACCAAGAATTGAGATTTTCCATTTCTCATTGTTAATACTTCATTAGTTTCTCATCGCTGCTACTTCAGTAGTTTCAAGCAAGTTGTTTCTAACAGCAGCGTATTTTCCCCATTCTTATTCTTGGAAATAGCAAAAATATAACTGATACTTCCACAAAACCTCAGGTGGTGACTTGGACAGTATCCTCCCATATTTGTTACTGGACAAAGCTGCAAGCAGCTAAAAAGATATATTTACTAGGGAAAGAGATAAGAAGCTTAGCTATAGGAGAGTTTTCAAGACTGCTCTGCAAAAGTCCATTGTGAAATTATATCAATTTCCATCCTAAGTGTATTATCCTATTAATATTTCTTTCATACTCCATTAACTCATCCATCTTAGCTTTAAGTATCATGTAAACCAAAGTATAAACCCTTTGGGATACAGGGCTACCCTATGACTTTTTACACTACTCAGCATACTTGGGACTCATGCCTAATTGGGATTTATGGCTAGTCCAGCGGTAGCTGTCACTGCATTTTGATAAATCACACATTAAGGATCATTTGGTTATACAATTACAGGCAGGAATTGTGTTATGCTGTATTTTTGAGGTTGGTTTGTCCATGTCACAGTTCTCCTAAACTAGGTTTCCTCTTTCCTCAATATGTTTTTCTCTATCTGTCAATATGTTTCCTGTTGCAAGACCCACAAACTATCCTCCTTCATAGACAAGATTCAATAACTGACACATGCCTTAACAGATATCCAGAAATAAGTACTTTCATTCATTTCATATATTTGGTTGTTTTTCAGTGAACAAAGAAACACAAATAATAGTCAAGCCTGGCCATCTACACTATAAAACTAGATTTTAAGGCAGTTCAATTTGTAGAACATACCTAGAATGTTAAATGCTCATCTTAAAATAAAATACTGATATAGGCATACCTTTAAAAGGGAAATGTTTTCCATCGATCAGGTTCCGGAGAGATGTTTAGAGCCACAAATTAAAAAACAAAATCTTTATTTGTCTAATTTCTTTCATGTGTGTTATTTTACAGCATTTAATTATTTAAGCAGGGAAGGCACCTTTCACCATTCAGTTTACAGAATGAACCAGGGAGAGGGCAAAGCATGAGTCTATGTGGATCTGCCAACTTACACTAGAAATGGAATAGAAGTTGATTCTCATTAAACAGAAATTATATAATATTGCTGATTGGTAAGGATACCACCAAATTAAGGTGGTTTACTACTAATAAGAGAATTTGAGATACCAAGTATAACACTGAAAACCTATTTTGTTATAGTATTAGCTGATTCAGGACACCTGGTCATTTGCACGGTCATTTTGGTCCCTGAAAAACTCCGAGCTCTCCAGAAGTGGATATGCTGCAGTTCAACATGCAGTGGGAACCTTGTGGTGTTCCATCAACAACTGGGGGAGGGAGAATCACCTTGCTGATTTAAGATATATTTTTTAAAAATAGAGTTTCTTCTATCCTCTTTTTCATCTTAGCTTATCTGTTGTGAAATGTAGACATTTCTGACTTCTTATATTAATATAAACCTAATTCATAAATACATTTGAAGCACAGGTCTGTCAAAGCAATATAGTACTTAAGCTTTCACAGTATGAACAATAAATAGCATAGAATGTCAGTGTATAAAGCACAACATTAGACAAAGACTATTAAATTAGACCTTAAATCTTACTGGTTTTTTGTTTGTTTAAGCTTCTTAAGGTATGATTTTGAGGTTCATGTTGCTGTTATGCTAGTGGTTTAACTACAATCATGAAAATAGGTATATTTTTGAGCTACAACCACTGTTTCTAGCTTAGAATGGCAGTGACATTTTTATTTTGAAGCCAAGGTGTGGTTGTTTGTCTTCAATTCTGTTGAGGTACTAGAGAAAATTATAATGAATGAAAATACATGAATGTGCTCAGTCTATCTTCAAAAGTGATTGTAGTGGAGACATCAAACTGATGATGTGCTGAGATCATTTGCTCTGTATTAGGTTTTAGTGGCTTGAGAGCAGGGCAAAGCACCTGCTGGCAGGGACAGCACATAAGTAATTATGTGACTGAGCTAACTATTTTATCAGCTCAACAGAAGCAATTTTTTCTCATCTTAATATCACACTGCTCTATGACAGAAAACTAAGTTCAGTTGAAATACCACCTGTGTTCAGAGCATTATGCACATCCTCCAAGTTGGTTACTTCCCACTGAGCATGATGAATGGCTTCAAAGTATTCAGAAATTAAGTAAGTTAAATACATCTTAAACTTGGAAATGAGCTGTTTTTTCCTTGCATCCAGATTACATAGATTTCTATTTAAAGAAAAAGGTGTTGATTTTCTAAGGTGCAACTAAAAAGATATTCAGTTGCTCTTCTTATTTAAAATCGGCCAGACTACTGCAGCACCAGAGTGTTTTAAACCACCAACTGTGATCTAAATCCTAGCATCTCTAAAGTGCAAAGAAAGAAAAAAAAATTATGCTATGGCTTATGATTTAAACAACTAGCATTGACAAAGGAAATATTATCCCCCTTTCTTCCTATCCCATTTATTAATGAGGAACTAAAATAGAGGAAATATGCCTATACCAAGAATAGCAATCCAGCTATATCAGCATGATGTCTACATAGATAAATTAGCCTAGAAGGAGTACCACACCAATGTCAATAAATTGCCTGTGGGCACTTGCACTAGCACCCCTGTACTGTATCTGTGTACTGGCAATTTAAGCAGTGCAAGGGACTAGCCACTGTCAGAACAATCCTTAACTGTTTCTGCCTCAGTTTGAATCTCCTAAACAATTAATGGGCACAGAGACAGACTAAAACTGTTAGCTTCAGAGACATAAAATGGGCTCTGGCAGTGATTATTTTACTATTATAGACATATTTGCAGAATCCTGTTTAACAATATACTGAATATCCATGAGAATAAAATGAGAATGGAGTCCCTCATTTTCTATTTCTAGGAGTACTTCTTTAGCTATAAGACTGAGCAAACCTCTTTTCTTCCATGGGTCTTTTGTCTTTTAATGCCTTTTCCCAAAAAAGGAGAGTTCTGATTGAATACTAGCAACCATAGATATTGCTGTGGTTGCAAATTCTTTCCTGTCAGGTTATGAAAACTGGCAGTTTAGAAGTGCTTTGAAGAAACTCATGTTATTGAGGAATATCAAGAAAATAACCTTACCAGCAGCAGTATTGTCAGGGCTTGACATTAGATATGAAACCAAAAGAGGTCAGGATGTCAGAACTCAATTCACTTCGCTATAAGCAAATTCATTTCAACCACTTTGACACAGCATAGTGGCTCTAGAAGTTCAAAAAGAGTTCTACACTTGAAAGCCTTTCAACCTGTGCATTTTGATGTCTCATACATGCAGTCACTGGAGAACGAAGCAATTCTTACCTTTCTTATAAAGTGGACCATAGAGTGTCACATCATCAAGGGCTAACAAATGGCACAAGAGCAATTGAAAATCACAGTATTTTTACTTCTCCTCCAACTTGCCTGAATCCTGGCTAAACAAGTTATGAATTCAAGCATTTCATCTCTACCTGAGAGCTTGTCCTTGATAATTCTTAGATCTATGAAGGCTCCTATGGCACTTTTCTCTCTGGTTTCATCCCAAAGTTTACTTGTGACTAACCCACTTTAGTAATGGCTTTTGTTAAAAGTGATTGCAGATGTAAAGGAAAGATTCACTTTTTATCACAAAGAAAGAAGGATTGAAAAGATAGCAATGTGTTCCAGTAGGGATGTGCTCAAAGCTGTAGGAGTAATGACTGAAAAAGCAAACTCAAAGACTTTTGTTTACCTTTTTAGCAGTGAAATTAAATTGATAGGAACAGATTTACAACTGATGACAAGACATCTGTTTTTCACAGTGGAAATCTGTTTAACTGGTAGAACTCATTGCCATAATATGTTACTGAGTTCAAGAGCTTAGTAAGCTTTAAAATAACTAATGATTTACACAGATAATGGGAACATGTACTGTAATATTAGAAAATAATTATTTTGTTCAGAATGAGAATAAATCTTTATGTTTTTATAAAGAAACATATAATTAGCTAACAAGTATTAATAAACAATTTCCCTATGGACCAGTTATTTTAACAGAAATGTTCATGTAATTGGGACTTTGGTTTGCTGGTGAGTAAAAAAAAAGAAGAAAGAAAAAAGAACACCCATTTATATCTGCAATGAGTCAAACCTGGAAAAAAATTGAAAATGGTGAAATGAAAGAAAAGGTGGAATGTGTCAAACAAGACCTCCTGTTTTATTTGCAATAATGTTTAAAATGAAATGTATCATTTGAGAATTTTTTTTTTTTTTTTTTTTAAAAAGACCTGTCTCTGAGACTGACTGCTGAGAACTCCTGAAGGGCAGGTTACTGAATTCCTTCCTGAGGCCCAAGGCCGGCTATTGGCATGCCTGTCCCTCGAATGGCACACAGGTACCTACAAAGCAACTCAGGATGCAGCTGAGAGAGAAGTGGTGGGATCAGTCCCAACTACCTGCAGAAGCTACTTTTTCAGAGCAGTGTAGGCTGCTAAATCTGCCAGCTATGGGGTAGCACAGTCATTCAGGTATTTTTGGGGGGAGGATTGGTGGGGGTGTTGTGTTGCTGGATTTTTACATACAGTTTTAATACTTCTTTTTTCCCCCTGTAGATTACCTAACTATTGTTTTTAGTCTCTCCTACTAAAATGTTCTGGGCATAGAATAATTGAACACACTTTAGACAAGAGACAAAGAAATTATTGGGAGCTTGGTGCCTCTTGTGCACGTGTTTATGCATATTTTGTTGTTTATGTAAATAGACAAAACCCCAAAAATCGTAGCTCTAAAACTTTCACCAAGATAATTTATCCCCTGTTTCACTGTCTTCTTTACCAATTATTTACTTATTTATTTCAGACATGGTTTAAAATACATTTTCACAAGTAAGAAGAAATAAAAATACTCTAAAATACTCTAGAAATGAATATTTCCCCAACTGACATGTTAGTAACTCAGAAATACATGTTCTAGGTCATACTTCATGTAATTGTGAACTAAGCATCTTAAGCAGATGAGTGGAACATACCCTTAAAATCCCTACTCATCTGCATCATTCATAGAACTTAGGTAAGGTTACTTCAGAGACTAAAAGCAAGCTCTTCTGTCTTTATTGAAAATGGTCAATAACTTCCATAGTTGTGCTGTATTTTTGGACAATCCTTTCTATAATTGTTTTTTTCTTTCCTTTCTCCTTGATCATTATAGAAGCTGTGGGGATCAAGAGAAAGAGTATTAATTAAACTCTCCACAGGAACACAAACCTGCAAAAAACCAAGCTTGTTCTCTGAACCTTCTCAAGGTTCATATTCTTATTTAAGGCAGCTCTCTGAACCTTCTCAAGTTTTATATTCTTATTTAATCATAGCCATCAAATAAATTACATACTTTTGTGCTGCTTCTTATTATGTTGGGGTTTTTAATGATTTTTAAAATTTCAGGCAAAGCAGATTCTACATTGTTTGCTCTAACATATTTTTAGAGAAATTATATTGAACTTCAAAAGTATGAAAAATATATGTCCATTTCTTTATTAGATTGTTCATCAAGCAGCAGCTTAATTTTCTTTAAAAAGATGAACAAACCAGCTCATTAGCATTTTGATGAAATTAAGATGAAAGGTCTAAGAAACAAATTGTATTCTGATGCAAAGTAACAATAGCAAAGAAGAAAAAAGTGTTAGGAGAATTAGAACAGATTCAGAAACTCTGAAGTTGCACTGGAAAAGATCTCCACTTCATTGTGCATCATGTACCAAACGCCTTTTTGAGAAACTGTTTTATAATTGGTTTTTAGACTTGGATTCAGAATAACATAAAAAAGAAAATAAAACAAAACAAAAGAACAACCTGAGACACCCAGAGTTATTAAGTTTCTCAATTCTGAAATAAAGTGCTCGCAGCACTTTTTTCTTTTAAAAAATGTTTCAAATAGACTACAGTTCAGCAATGCATATATGCACAGTTCAAATCATGTATTCAGGAAAGCATGCTGTGAGAAATGCTTAAATTTAGTTCTATTTAAAGTTAAACAGTATACATGGGTAGCAGAGCTACTTGAATAGCTGGCTTCAGATTCCAAACTTTCTTTTTTCTCCTGCACTGAAACAAGTTTGTTTGGGCTCTCAAATGGCAACCGTTAGAGAACAGTGGCAGACTGAGCAGTCAGAAGTTCTAACTTATTTCAGACTGTTTCTTTTAACAGTGGGACTGCTCAGAAGTATGGTGGCGACTTGCCAACTTTTCGGTGCGATCGGAGTCTCCCTCCAATGGCGATGAAGATGAAGATGATGATGGCGACAATGATGGCTAAGATGGCGGCCTTTTGCCGCAATTTTTAGCAGCGGCACGCGGCTCACGACTCGGTGGTGGCGTGCGGCCTCTTCAATATGGCGCTAGTTTAGAATTGCGCGGCTTCTTTCTGCAACGCCCCCAGCTTGGGACGGCAGGTTTCTTCAACATGGCGCCCCCAGCTTGGGGAAGCACCAACGACAGCTTCTTGCTGTAATTTCTGCAATGCTCCACCTTAGAGCAGC
>JAVSBS010020638.1:0-12785 GCA_033124195.1 Coracias cyanogaster | reverse complement strand
TATTCTTCTTTCTAGAGTATCTTTTTTTTCTTTTCTTTTTTTTTCCCCCCAGATATTTTAACTGCTAAGTTTCTCATATTTTTTTTGCAGAGCTTTTCAGGAGAAATAGCAAGATAAACACTAGTTAAATGAGAAGGACTTTGAGTTTCACTGCAACAGGATACACGTTCCTAAAAAATGACAGTTTCAAACAGTAATGGGAGAAGTTAATTAAGTTAAACATTGTCAGAGTCTAAGCACTGTGATTCTGTCATCTCTTGCTGTGGTTTGCTGCATTTTTTTAGCCTGGGCCAACAGCCATGCTTCCAAGGAACACATGGGCACATTTCTGGAGATATTACAAGCAAGTATGTATTGGGTTTATGTGGCAAGATTTTTGCAGTCAGGGGGCTACAGGGGTAAATTCTGTAGGAAGCTGCCTAGAAGCTTCACCTACGTCCAATATAGGCAGTGTCAGCTGGCTCCAAGACAGACCCACCACTGACCAACGCCAAGCCAACCAGCAACAGTGGTAGAATTTCTGTAATAACATACTTAAGAAAGGGAAAAAACTGCTGCAAAACAGCAGTTGGAAGAGAAGAGTAAGAATAAGTGAGAGAAACAACTCTGCAGACACCAAAATAAGTAAAGGAGGGGAAGGAGGTGCACCAAAGGAGAGATTTTCCTGCAGTCTATGGTGAAGACTATAGTGAGGCAGGTTGTCCCCCTGTAGCCCATGGAGGTCCACAGGGGAGCAGACCTCTACTTGCAGGCCACTGGGGACCCCACACCAGAGCATCTGGATACACCCAAAGGAGACTGTGAGCCCACAGATTGCCCATGCTGGAGCAGGTTCCTGACAGGTTTTGCAGCCCCATGGAGGATCCACACTGCAGCAGTCTGTTCCTGAAAGACTGTATCCTGTGGAAAGGATCCACACTGGAGCATTTTGTGAACTGTAGTCCATGGGAAAGACGTATGTTGAAGAAGTTTGTGGTGGACTGTCTCCCATGTGTGAGACCCCACACTGGAGCAGGTGAAGAGTGTGAGGAGGAAGTACTGACAGAGACCATGCATGAAGAACTGACCACAACCTCTTTGTCCTCTTGAGCTGCTGAGGGGAGGAGGTAGAGATGTCAGGAATGAAGAGGAAGGGAGGGGTGAGAGGAATGTGTTTTAAGAATTGGTTTTGTTTCTCATTATCCTACTCTTGACTTTCGATTGTTAATAAATTATATTACTTTCCCCAAGTCCAGTCTGTCTTGCTTATGACAGTGATTGCTGAATGATCTCTCCCTGTCTTTATCTCAACACATGAGCCTTTTGTCATATTTTTTCTTCTCTGTGCAGTTGAGGGGGGAAGGGATAGAGCGGCTTGGTGGGCACCTGGCATACAGCCAAAGTCAACCCACCACACAAGGGATTCATTTTCAACTGATATTTTGAAAACTGCCATCTTATTTTAGAGTGTAAGAACATGCACTATTATGGGCATGACCAGACCTGGCCTGCTGTCTTCAAATTCAAAGAAGTGACCCAGAAACTCACTATATAAGACAGAAGCTCAGGTTATCATGAGTGAGAATCATGTGTATTTGTTACACCTTTATTATAGTAAGGAATGTCTATGAAGAATTATTTTTCTGATCACTGATGTTTCCTTGTGTTCCTTCAGCTGTGGTACATATGCCATTAACATTCATGTGGGCTGTGTGTGCAGAGTGAGTATGTCTTCTTTTCTCATTTTTATTTTAATCTCATGCTCAACTACTTTTGCCTCACTGTTCACAAAATAGTATTTTTTGGAAGTTTGTCTTGGTTTAAAATCTCTGATCTATCAAACTTCTAGCTAATTGCAAAATTAATATTTAAAATTTTTAGTAGTGCTGACAGTTCTGTGACAGTTTTACTACAGGTTTCCGTTGTCTCTGTAGAAGTTTCTAGGTCTTTCTTTTTCTTAGTGCAAAAATGTACTAATTTACTTAAAAATATTTTCTGTTATGGCCTCCCAAGTAGCAAGAGTTCTAAAATACAGGGCTGGGTTCATAATAATCACGAGATTCTCAGCTGCTTTTCTATGAACACCTAGTCATATCACTATCTAAACAGGATAAAATGTCATTAAAATTATATTATAAAATTAGATGAAACAAGATTTCTGTATATACAATTTCATTCAATATGTACATGTGCATATCTATGTTGGGCATGTGCACACATACCCACCTGCATACAGATATGCACATACAATGCATAGAGAGGTCAGATTCCCTCCTCGAAAGAACCAAAGAGTTTTGATAGACTGATTAACTCTTCTTGGGGACCTAACAGTATCTGTGGAAGCACCTTGTTTAGAAAACACTGATGAACCAAAGTCTGTGCTGGTTAAAGCTGAAAAACATTGACGCTCAGAAGGTTATCCCAGAGTAAACTAGCAGGGAACGTGACACAAATTCACATTTCAAGGTGATTTTTATTTGACATTTCTAGTATGCCAGGTAATAAATTAGGTCCAACTAGTTTAATCAAGTCTTTCATAAGAACTGTCAATACATTATATCACCATTAACATATTTTATACTAAAGAGCAATATGCTTTTCTTATTTTAATGCAGCATGTAGGCACTCTTCTCCTACACTCATGAGTGAGTAACTCCTGTTACATTCAGTAGAAGTTACTTACATCCTGGAAGTGGAAACCAGGATCCTCTCTATTTGTTTCATCCCTCATAATCGAGTTCAAAGTCACTATTGGTAGTGAAGGCCAATAAGGACTGTGTCAGAGGGCACAAAGGACTTACTTACACTTTCTTAGCTGGGAACATACAAATTACTGCAGATGTAGAATTCATTAGTACCATCTATTTGTGAGACCATAACACTGTAGATCATAGATAGATAATCCTTGAAAAACTGCATCAAGTTAGTAAGAAAATAGATTATGTCTACCTCTTCCAACGCAGGTGAAAGAAAGGAAGACATATAGGACAGATCTCAAAGACTCGATGGAATTTCCTGGAGTTCTGTACTTATATAGTTGCAATGTATGAATATGTTGTTCAAAATGCATCACATATTTATAGATACAATATACACAAATGTAAGTGGAAATTATACATGGTTATGTAATTTAAATAGTATATATTTATGTTAAGTACGTAACTTTTGCACTTACACATCTAGATATATTTATGCATTTGCAGAAGCCCCAGTGCAAAAAAGCCAAAGACAGTGCTCCAATACTGTATTAGATGAGGAAGGATTAGGCAAAATGCCATGGGTAAAACAAAAATCCAAGAAAAACCCTTGGAATTTTATTAATGTCCATCTCTCATCCTGCTGTTGAAGCAGTGGATATTGCTGATACTGATGGGTATTTCCTGTTTTGCTGGTTCAAGTCAAACTGTCTGGAGAGGTTTATAGTTAAGCTATCCTTATTTCATTCTGAAATTAGACACCATGTTCTGCAGATCTCTATAGAGACACCGAGCTTTGAATGACAGGAGGGAGATTTATCATTAATACACAATAAATTCATGTTGACATATGGCTCTAAACTTCAGAGGGACATCTGTAGCCTGAGGTATAAGAGTTAGAAGTGTACTTGTTACATAACTATTTGTACATACAAAGATATTCTAAATGTTTGCCTGACTCTAAACAGACACAGATTTTCAGAAAACAGATACACAAAGGACAGATTATCAAAATGTGGTTAATTATCAGTTAATTCCTTTGCTCTATTGACTTCCTTATGAGAATGACAGTTTATTTTCAGAACATGTACAGGCATGTGTTACAAAGGTACTCTGGCTGACAAGATGTATGTGTTGACACAAGCAATGAATAAATAAATATGTAAAAAGGAATGATGTTTTTGGAAAAAAAAAAATCAGCAAAGATAAGTTAACTGTAATTTCAAGCATCTTTCCTTTCAGTCACACGATTCCTGGAATATACAACTTGAACAGAGCAGTGCAGGTTTTGAGTCCGTTTAGAAAACTATTCACAGTTCACATGTTGTTTCCAAGACAATGAAAATAGCATGTACAGGGAAACTTAAACAGATAGATAGTTTTATAAAAAATTTTGAGAACTTTGAAAGTCTTTTCTGTCAGTTCTTCTAACTTTGCCATAATCATGACATTAGACTGTAAATCAACAGTATTAAAAAAGTATTTGAAATTCAGATGTGAATAAAGCAAATAAAATTAATTTCAAGTCTTTGACATATACCAATTTGTTTAGATTCTTCTACAATAAATATTGTGCTTACTATAAACTTGCATAAACAGACCTCAGTAGACAGATCAAAAATTGAGCATGCTTCTTTTGTTCACATATCTGTGAATGCATTAAGTCTTTATTCAGTCATTTTGCTGTCTTTACAAATATCTTTGACTCAGTGGCTTATTATTTCAAGCTTAAGTAATTTTTTAGTTTCGCTGTCTGTAAACATGTTATTTTAGATCTGTGACGAGTTGAACATGATATCTATCTAAGGCTTTAAGGCTCAAAATCCTGACTGAAAAACAGAGTACTGCTTTTTAATGGAGTCTATGAACTTTTAAAACTAATTTTCTTTTTTAATAACCTTGTAACTAAGATCAGTCAGATGCCTGTCCAATAAAGGCAAACAGAAAATGGTGGTAAATATACCAGAGCAAATTAATTTTAAAAAATCCTATGATGATCCAAAAATTATTCCTTAAACTTAATATTCATCAGTTCAACATACAAAGAGAAAGTAAACATTGATAGTCCCATGAGGCTGTGTAGAAGTAGAATGTTGCAGATGGCTCTATATGCTAGCAATAATGCCAAGGTATCTGATGGGAGAAACCTAAATCACAGCAGTGTACCCTAAAACTTATTAGGATGTGTCTTACTGGAGTTGAAATGTCAAAGCATTCAGATTCTCTTGCATGTACTTGATATTCAATTATATAATCAAAATATTACCTTTTTTCTCAAGACCCCTGACATTGAATGCATAGGTTTGATGATACTCATCTAGAAACAGCTGTTTGAGATTTTGTTTCTTTTCATTGTTATCTGTGTGGTTCCATATTTTATTATTACATACTAACCAATCCCCCTTTTTAAAGGCAGAATGTGTACTCATTACTTTAAAATACTTTTCTAGTTTTCAAGGTTGCTTGCCACCTCCAAATTTCATCAGAAATCATTTGAAATATACTTGTCCATCTTTAAACACTCTATAAGTCCCTAATAATTATTCATATCTTTTTATATGTATTTGGGTATTTAATTTATACCTTAGGATGAATCCAACCCCTGATGAGGTATACTTCAGTAGGAATGTTAGATTTTTTATTATTCTGTTTTCTTGGCTTTAGGTGATGGGCTATGTGAGAAAAAAAAATGTTGCTATTTATTTATTTAGAAAACATATGATTTTATCTTTTGTGTTTTTTTCAGATAGAAGGTAATCATAATGAAGATGCTAAAAAGCTATTGTCGCTAAGACAACACCTAAAATAATATATTGATGTCTTTGACAAAATAAATTGTTAACATATCAATATATGGATTGTAGCATTATATTTAATAATCAAACACATAGATACTCTCAGCTGTAAAGAAGTAATAACAATGGGATGACCTACAGTAACCATATTAGTTAAGATACAATCCCTGGCATGAGGTAAGAATTTGCCTCTTCCAGCAAGACTGCTTAGGTATAAGATACTTTTGAACTCTCATAATTATTAAATTCCTGCTTCTTAGAATCTTTTTCCCTCCTACAGTGTGTATCTATTAGAAATTTGAAAGATAATTAAAGTCAGCTCACTATATTTTATTAGTACTATTGGCAGATTAATGGATAGAGAGCCTGAAAACAGGAGAAATCAAGCAATAGGTGAACGTGTTGTCTAAGTTGTCACAATGTGTTGTCATCCAGTGAGACAACTCAATTCAAGCGGCTCATGCTTGAATTGCCTCTGAAGACCAAAATATACGGTGTGGCTGTGTTGTATTTTACAAAGAGTTGTACATCTCAAATATTTATAGATACATTTTTTTTGTAAAGAATGAAATGTGGCATAAAGCTGTTATTCCAAAGATGTTCCTACATCTGAGGTAGATTCAGAAAAATACTTATTTTTCATTTTTGAAACTTGAAGTGCACTGACATCACCTTAATTGATACAGTATTTGTCTTGTATTTATTTTGTTTGTTTGTTTTGTTACTCTACCCTGGGAGCAATGCATAGCATGGACCATAAGCAATATAATAAAGTCTATTAAATGTATTAAGATTCAGAAGTGCTATAATAAAATTGCAGTTATAAAGACAAAGTTACAAAAGGGCCCATTACACTGTTAAATCTTCTACTACATCTGTTACAGGGCAGTTCAGATTTGTTGAAACAAACTACACACATACTTCCTTTGCAAGTGTAAAGCTCTCCCACAGCCAAACCCATAATTCTTTCCAGAACCGGTATGTTTTGCAGAAACCAGAAATCCACTGTGAAGAAAATAAATCTTTGTTCCATATTGTTGGTCATTTTAGCTGTATGTTTTATGAAACATATAGTCAAGGTTTTAGACTGAATACTAAGAATACTAAGGTACAGGAGGATGCTACCACAGTGTCTGATGGTGTATCTTCTGCATGAATACACCACTTTAATATTTAACTTTAGGCAAGTCTGTAGGAAGGTGATAGCAGTATATACATTGTTATTTTGTAAGCAGATTTTTGTGATTCATTCCAGTCTGGTATGTTCTGCCAAGCCTTTTCTCAATAAATAGTTGGTCATTACAGAAGCTGTTTAGGTGACACATGATGTAAAGATCAACCTATCAGTCTATTACCTGTTAGACATTCATGAATAAATCACTCATTCATGCAAACTTCAAAGAAAGCAGCTGTCTAATCTGTGATTTAATCTGCTGTCAATCTTACAGAAAAATCTTTGCAATGTCACAGACTAAAGCAGAAACTTCAAAGAAATGCTGGTTGCCAAGAACTGTAAAAGAGGTTTTTTCTTCCTATGCCTTGAAAAATAGCTTTAGAAATAAAAGCCAAGGTTCTTTTTTCCTTTGGAAACAGTCAGGATTTTACTATCTAAACACAAAGGTTCTGCATTTATCTGTATGAATAGTGAATATGTAAAGAAACCTGTGCCCAAGTGTTGGAGAAGTCTGCTAAATTTTTCTAAGAGGGGATCAGATAAAGAGTAGGACAAGAAGTGATAACTGTAGTACAGCAGAAGGTTTTTTTTTGGTACTAGGAAGGTTTGGTTAGAGCAGTTGCATCCTAGTTTGTTCAATTGTAGAGCTTTAAGATCAGCTTGATCAACCAAAAAACCAACCAAACAAAAAAACCCACCCAAAAAATTTGTAGGTGCTGGAGGCACAGTGCTTATCTAGAACTGCTGAGGATGGTCACTATTTTAAAAACTCCCATTCAGATCTGCTACAAAGAGTTAATTTGGCTGATAGTTGCCTACAGGCAGTTTTTCATATGATCCATGCTACAGGCCTTCATCAGTCACAGTACACTAGAGGTCAAAAAACATTTGAGTTTTATACCTATTAGTGAAAATAATCTGGGGAATTCAGCCAGATTTGAAAGACATTAAATGGCAGATACAAACTTGTCCAATTCTGCTAAGATCCCTTTTTTTTTGATTGGGGAATCAAATGACAAGCGCTAACTAAAGGGTCATCTCGTGGTTTATGGTAACCATGAAAGCAAACATATTAGATGGAAGCATAGCGCATTTTTGCTTCTTGCAAGATATTTGAAATACGTGTTCCTTTGCGTCAATCATGAACTCATGTATGCTCTAATCAAGAGGATTGTCTTGTAGAGTGCTTGAAGAGTCTGAGAGACATAAAGAAGATGTACAGTAGTTTGGTATGAAGTTTCTATTGTGCCTAGGAACAAATATGAGCTGAATTGCTGCTTGAGCAAGGCTCTGAGACTGTGTAGCAGCAGTAAAAGCACACTTAAATCACTAAAACTCACCCAGTGAGAAGTTTGCACAGGTGACAATTGCCAGGTCAGTCTCTTCAAGACAGTGAGCTTAATCATAAGCTGCTTTTGGCCTACATAGAGGAAAATGGTTAGAATGAAGTACAGACAGTAAGGAATATATCTGTAATAGGTATAGGAAAATCTGGTATTCAGTAAGATTAACTGAAGACACTAGTTTCAACTATTAGTATTAGTTGAAGTTGAGATCTGAGAAATTAAGTTTATTTGATGCTTGAAGTGAAATTTTATGCAGAACAATAATGTTTTACATGAAGTTCACTGAAATGGTGGAGGAAGTTCATCCCTAAGAAAGAGCTCAGATTTTACCAGTGATATCTCCTTTTTGTTGTCACTAAAAATCAGAGTTCACAATGTTTTTCAGGATGAGAGGAGCACCATTTCCTTTCTACCTCAGGTTGGAATGATCCTCCTCAAAATGACTAGATGAAAATAGAATTGTTTCCACTACTTTTAAGAGGTAATTATGAAAATATCTGACAATATACACATGATGTTTCTTCTTGTTACCAGAGCAGAAGAAAAGCTATTTAGGAAGAAGGAAACAAATAGAACAGTTACATGATAAATCTCATTTTGTGACTTCATGCTGAAATACCTATGACATTAACTGGACAAAAAAATCTATATTATTCCATAATGGCATTTATGTTAACATTCAGCATGCTTCTGTAGCATGACTTCATTTTGATCCCTTACTCATTGTGATACAGAATGAAAAACAATTAAAAAACCACACATTTTTTTATAACTGGAACTTATCAAAAATTTATTTGAATTTGTGACCTTTTTTCTCACTTGTTGGAGGCCACTATTGCATCTCCCACTACAGAGTAAATATTTTTGGAGTTTAGCCTCTGCCCTTTGGAAATCTTGCATAAAGAGGTTTAGAATTTGGAGCTACTTCTTGGAAATTCCCTTTAGAAAGTTGATGATATTTATGTCAAAAAGTTGAAGCTTTGCATGACATTCAAAAGGTATTACCACAAAGCAGTAAAATTTCAAATAGAAAGAAAAGTACAAAATATATGATCCCTTTAGCACTGACCAAATCTGCACAAAGTTAGATATTGTCTGATATTAAAAAAAAAAAGTTGGAGGACTTAAGTTATTAATCTTTTTTTTAAAACATCTAATCATTAAGACTAGTGTTTTAAACAGCACAGTATTTATTTCTCATTAATTATGTCTTCAGACCCCATAGAAGTTTGGAGATAACAAATTTCTGTTTTTGAAAAATACACATTGTTTTTTCGTAGATAATGGGATAAGTACTTAAAATGCAAACAGATTTACTCTCAAGAGTCGGGTCGGCTTCCCACACTCAAGCATTTCCAATACAAAAGTAGTGAGTACAGAGGACTGTATGTTTGAAGAGTGTAATTGCAGTCAGAGCAGCCTGCATGGCTCTCATTGGTATTCCTGTCTACATCTACATCTTTGACGCACCCTTTCTATATTATATATATGCAGGCTGACTTCAGTAGGCTGCCCATTCCTCTCTGAGTGTCTTCAAGGCATCTTTAATCTTTGACCTCAGAGACACACAGTTGGTCAAGACAGGATCTTACCTGAATTTTTACTCTATGAAATAGAGTAAAATATGTCAGGGTGCAGCACAGGCCAGTAGCTCCCTGGGGCCAGAAGCAGCAGGAGGTCCCCAGGGATGTCAGGGCAGGTTCTGGTAGCCAGGATCCATCCCACTGCCCCAGTCAGCTCCAGGGCAGCTGGGGGACTGCTGGGGGCAGCTCCAGCCCTGGGCATCAGGTACCTCCCTGGGGATGGAGACAGACCAAGGCCAGACAGGATGTCAGCCCTGGGTTGGGCCGGGCCTACTAGTAGATAATACATTATCATATCATCAGAGATCTAGCAAATATGCTTAGACAGGGAACAAGCTTAGCCACGAGCTGACAGCCCATCTTCAGTACTCTTTTTCATAGTAGTATAGACATAGCCATGGTGCTCACTGGGGCTGCTAAAATCTAGCTGTGCCCTCACTGGCATTAGTCACTCAATGTCTTTCTGCCAAATTATGTTGGTTTGGGGGGTGTGAATGACCACGTGGTCAAAGAAAAGAGATGGAATTGGAGATATTTTAATGCCGCACATAAGATAATTAAAAAAAAAAAAGAAAAAGCTTCCAAAACTGCTGAACTGAAACTCTGAAGTTAAAAACAACATGTCTCATGGTGGTGTCTTCTCTCCTAAACACTGCATTCCCCGTGGCTGTCATGTCAACAGTGCACTTATGTCTCTTCCAGATTGTTTTTGGTTCTGAGAGTTTGAGCATCAGTGTTGGTTAACACTAAGTTAAACCGGAATAAAGGATATTTTTTTTAAATACAAAACTGTGAGGTTTTTCCATTATTGTTCTTATGTTAAGTGACAGAAATCATGGAGTTCAGGGGTTCTCAGGCAGAGGCAGTGGGTTTAGTTCTGTTCTCTGAAATAAAAGAAATTAAAACCATAAGAGTGATTGGAGTCTCTAGGTAAGGAACACAGAGATTAGTTTATGAGTGGCTAAACTTAGGCTGTATTTCACAGATAAGGAATAACTGGAAAACAATTGATATTAGAAGACAGCTTCCTCTTCTTTTCCTCAAAGAATAAATGAAGCATATTTACCAATTAAAGTCAATAGCTGAAATCATCATACATAAATATGTTTATAGCCAAAGGCAAAATTACACTAATAAAACTGCCTGGCAGAAATTAAACTGCCTTATTTTCCTCACATCATAGTTATAATCTTTAATCATGTTATTATTCTTAGCTTCCTTCCTATGACCTATGATATTAAAAAAAAAAAACAAAACAAACATGTCATGAAACAATCGTAAAATAGCACTTTCAGATTTTCTTTCCATATACTTTGTGGACTTTTCTCTGTTGATTAATTCTTGGGATTTTTTTTAGAACCCTTCTCACAAGCTTAAATCAGAAATTTCCTTTCAAATATGATTTTCAAGTACTTTCCAGTTTCAGTATCAAAATATACCAAAAGTTTCACTCTTTTCTCTTCCAAAGGAGCAAAAGAATTGTTAATACTGATGATAGAGTTGGAATTATCGTTCCTTTGATCCCATCTTTAATCCCTTTTTTCTTCACCCACAACTACCACGTTTTAGTCTGTTCAGTATAATTACATATCATTAACCTTACCATGAAATAAAATGTAAATATATTGTTCAAAATGTTCATCAACAGTAGCCCAGTTGTGAAACACATTTTCAAGTAAGATATCACAAAGGGCTTTAACCTTCAACAGCATTTATATTTAATGACAAAGATGAAAGAGGATGACATTAAAACTTCAAAGCAGCAAAGATGACACATTTCCAATCATGCTGTCACAGTGAGATCTACAAACAACATAGTCATACCCAAAGAACTGCTTTTTCATTTAGTGAAGTTCAAACATTCATCTGGAATAATATCTAATTCTACTGGTACTTCAAACCCAGCAAAGGCCATTAAAGTGCCATGACAAATATATGTGATATTTTGGTAGATTGATCTCATAATACAAAAGAGTTAAATGGTTGTTCACTCTTTGTCTCAGAATGCCCATCCAAATTTAAAAGACTAGGATGTTACGAGTTTAGTCATCTGATATGATGCTGTATTTAAAAGACTGTGTATACAACAGAATATTAAGTGCCATTTAATCACTTGAGGTCGAGTGATAAGTAAAAAACCCCTTTGTTGCCACTAGTTGATGCTGTGGGTTGGTTGAAGCTCTGCTTCATCTGATTTCACCAACATTTTGAATTAGCTTCATTTCAGATCAATATCTCAAGGTATTTAGCAGAGACTCAGATGAAAAGTAATTGTTTTGGCTCTAACTCAAGCCAGAACAGTTGTCCAAGGCCAATGTAGGTTGCATGAGATTGTCATGTTTTCACCCTATGAAGAGAAATAGGTACTTTCAAATACCAATTCAAATTCCCTTTAGATAATGGTTTAGAATAATTGAACTGACCATCAGGTGCTTTGACCCACCCATTGCTAGTAAAGAAGCCAAGAGTATATAAAATGGGGCAGGAAGAGGGGGAGTAATAGTCCTCAAACACATATTCATAGAATCACAGAATCAATTGTTTTGGCTGGAAGAGACCTTTAAGATTATTAATTCCAACTGTTAGCCCAACACTGCCAGGTCACCACTAAACCATGTCTCTAAGCACCACATCTACACATCTTTTAAATACCTCCAGGGAGGGTGACTTCACTATTTCCCTGTTCCAGGGGAAGCCTGTTCCAGCACTTTACGACTCTTTCTGTGAAGTACTTTTTCCTAATATTCAGCCTAAACCTCCCCTGGTACAACTTGAGGCTGTTTCCTCTTGTCCTACCACTTGTTACATGGGAGAATAAACCAACTCCCACCTCACTACAACCTCCTTTCAGGTAGTTGTAGAAAGCAATAATGTCTTCCCTGAGCTTCCTTTTCTCCAGGGTAAAAAACCCCATTTCCCTTAGCTGATCCTCATAAGACTTCTGCTCTAGACCAGTCACCAGCTTTGTTGCCCTTCTTTGGACCCACTCCAGCATCCTGAGGTCTTTCTTGGAGTGAGGAGCCCAAAACTGAACACAGTATTCAAGGTGCAGCCTCATAAGAGCAAAGTACAGGGTGACAACGACCTCCTTAGTCCTGCTGGCCGCACTATCTCTGATACAAGTTAGAATGCTGTTGGTCTTCTTGGCCACCTAGGCACACTGCTGGCTTATATTCAGCTGGCTGTCAACCAGAATCCCCAGGTCCTTTTCC